>RPOG01002616.1:37529-85812 GCA_008086565.1 Thalassoma bifasciatum | reverse complement strand
AAAAAAAAAAAAAAACAAAAAAAAAAAAAAAAAAAAGAAAAAAAAAAAGAAAAAAAAAAAGAAAAAAAAAAAAAAAAAAAAAAAAAAAAGAGCTAGTTTGAGGACAAAAATGTGGCAGTAAGTTTGGGATGAAACCTGGAAACACTCAAAAAGTAGCAATAAATGTTCAAAAGTGGCAAATAAAGAGTGAAAAGTGACTACTATTGCAGAAAAGCAACAAAAATTAGCAAAAAAAAAAAAGGGAGTAAATGGTTGAAATGTGGGAAAAAATGGTCAAAACTGACAAAAATATTAAAAAAAAAAAAATTAAAGTGACTTAAATGGCCAAGGGGGAACAAAAATTAGCAAGAAAGAGTTTGGGGTAAAGTTTAAACAATTCAGTAAGTAGCAAAAATTGTGAAAAAGTGACCTTGAAATAACTGCACAAAAAAATCCCAATTGCAATGTAAGAAATAATAATAACAACTACATAATTTATACAATTTGTTCAGCCCACCACAGGGTACCTGCAGGTTTTGGAAAGTCAAATTCAAGACTTTTAAAGACATTCTAATGCCAATTTAAGTAAAATTTAATTTACGATGGCCAATTTATAATTTAAAATGGCCAAAAAGCAACAAAGATTGGAAAAAAAATCTAGGAAATTCTCAAAAAGTAGCAAATAATGGTCCCAAAGTGGCATAAAAAGAGTGACAAATGGCCGAAAAACAGCAAAAATTAGTTAGAAAATTTGGGAAGAAACTCCGAAAAATTAAGAAAGTAGCAAAAATGGTTAAAAAGTGGGAAAAAAATGTCAAAAATTGTAAAAAAAAAAATAAATGCCAATACACAACAAAACTTGGCAATCAAATTGGAAAAAATCCTGGAAAATTCCTAAAAAGTCGCAAAAAATGGTCCAAAAGTGGTCAAAAAAGATTTTAAAATGGCCAAAAAGCAACAAAAATTAGCTAGAAAATCTTGGAGGAAACTTTGAAAAGTTAGGAAAATAACAAAAATGGTTGAAATGTGGGAGAAAAAAAAAAATAGGTGAAAAGTGGTAAAAATGGCCAAAGTTTACAAAATTGGCAAGAAAGTTGGGCTTAAACTTAGAAAACAGTCAGTTTGTTGCAAAAAATGGCCCAAAAGTGGCATGAAAATAGGGAAAAGTGACTAAAATGGCCAAAAAGCAAAAAAAAAAAAAAAAAAATTGCCAAAAATAACCTCAGAGGCAACTTTGAAAAATTAAGAAAGTAGCAAAAATTGTTGAAATGTGGCAGAAACTGCGTAAAGTGGTAAAAATCACCAAAGTTAACAAAATTGGCAAGAAAGTTTGGGATGAAACTTAGGAACTAGTCAGTTTGTTGCAAAAAAGTGGCAAAAAAAAAAGAGTGAGAAGTGACTATAATGGGCAAAACCAAAAAAAAATTGCAAGAAAATCTGGAGTGAGCTGGAATTTCGTGAAAAGGTATCAAATAGTGGCAAAAAAGAATTGACTTGAACTGACAAAAATTCTTCACAGTTGTAGAGGTATTGGGTTGTTGTTGTGTTGTAATTAATGTAACTGTTCATGCCCTACAATGAGTTTTTAAAAAACCAAACAAAAAAAACCCAAAAAAACATTTAACGTGGGAACTAGGAAATAATTGCATTAAAAAAAACGAAAAAAGTTGCAACATAGGAAATAACAATCATAATAAGGTATTTAGTTATTTGTGATTGATTTGATTTAACCACGTCTTGTCATGTTTAAACTCATAAAATTCAGAAATCAGTCATTTCAGCCTACAGTTTCTTGTTCTGGTAAACCCTGACATTCAAGTGGCAGCATCACCCTGTCGCTGATCTATTACAGTGACGTTGTTGTTGCGCTAAGTATGTGTAAGATTATGTTTTTTACCGTGTTGTCACTGATTCCTGCTACATCTACCTCTCATTCCAGCTCTTGCGTGGATTTGCAGCAGTGAATCCTGTGAGTGTTTGAAGCGATCGTGTCATATTTCCATCTGATTCTCTCTCCTCTTCTCCTTTTTTTTTTTTTATGTTCTGCCTTCCAGGCTGAGGTTGTCATGAGAAGATGATGTCAGTAACAAACAACAAAACAGACATGTTCACTGAAGACTGAAGAGCTGGGGAATATTTCTGGCATCAGTTTTGATTTTGCAGGATCAAAAAGTGTGAAAATATGATGCAAGGCCGGCAGATTGCTTCTTCCCCCGGAATAAAAAAAAAAAAAAAAATCGTTGACGTTCAAAGATGTGGGAAAAAATGAAAAGCTAATGAGGTAAATCTGTACATGGCACTTCATGTGTAGGCTGGGATCAAGCCTTACACCTAACAGGTTACAAAACCCTCCTCTTTGAGCATCTCTCCTGGTAGGAGTAGATCTTACATGAGGAACACAGTGACATTTCCCTCCTCTGTACGGCCATGAACTCAGAGCATGTGTGAGCAATCAAATTGCTCTTGAACTGGATTGTCTCCCCCTTTCCTCCCTCTTGCCTTGTCATTTGTCATCATAAAAGTCAGATTCATGTCTCAAAGCCTCAGGGAGGTCACACTGCGCTCATAGCGTGTCAGAGGTCTGGCAGAGCACGAGCCGTATTTACCCGAGTAAAAGGAATAGTTTTCATGAGGAGACCCGAGAGAGAGAGAGAGAGAGAGAGAGAGAGAGCTTTTACCTGGATCAGGGAGTTCTTGATGACACGGCTCACATCCAGCCTCCATTCTGCAACGTNCTTTTTTTTTTTTTATGTTCTGCCTTCCAGGCTGAGGTTGTCATGAGAAGATGATGTCAGTAACAAATAACAAAACAGACATGTTCACTGAAGACTGAAGAGCTGGGGAATATTTCTGGCATCAGTTTTGATTTTGCAGGATCAAAAAGTGTGAAAATATGATGCAAGGCCGGCAGATTGCTTCTTCCCCCGGAATAAAAAAAAAAAAAAAAATCGTTGACGTTCAAAGATGTGGGAAAAAATGAAAAGCTAATGAGGTAAATCTGTACATGGCACTTCATGTGTAGGCTGGGATCAAGCCTTACACCTAACAGGTTACAAAACCCTCCTCTTTGAGCATCTCTCCTGGTAGGAGTAGATCTTACATGAGGAACACAGTGACATTTCCCTCCTCTGTACGGCCATGAACTCAGAGCATGTGTGAGCAATCAAATTGCTCTTGAACTGGATTGTCTCCCCCTTTCCTCCCTCTTGCCTTGTCATTTGTCATCATAAAAGTCAGATTCATGTCTCAAAGCCTCAGGGAGGTCACACTGCGCTCATAGCGTGTCAGAGGTCTGGCAGAGCACGAGCCGTATTTACCCGAGTAAAAGGAATAGTTTTCATGAGGAGACCCGAGAGAGAGAGAGAGAGAGAGAGCTTTTACCTGGATCAGGGAGTTCTTGATGACACGGCTCACATCCAGCCTCCATTCTGCAACGTCGGGGTTGTGGTCATCCAGGTTTGAAGAGAAGGCGAGCAGATGGGACCGAAAATATTCTGTAAGGAGAAGAGTCAATGCATGAGAGATGACTTCAGTTTCAGTCTGACATAACATTTTCACTTTAAGGCCCCGTTTACACAACATTTCACACCCTAAAAAGACGCTGGGGACAAGGATCACTGGTCCTCGCTGATGACAGAGAATCAGAATCAGAATGAGAAACACTTTATTTACCCTGTTGTAAAAAAAAATTTAGTGTTGCCATAAATAGATATTAAATAAAACAGAATGAGCATTAAGACAATATATAGTAAAAATGGATTAGTAAAATAGAATAAAATACTGAATAAGTGTGCAAATAGAACAAAATACTCTTAAGTGTGCAATTGGTAAAATAAGCAAGAAATAAGCAATTAAATTACAGTAAGTGAACCAAAATATTGCAGATATTGCACTTTGTAATAAGTCCCGGTGGAGAAACAAATAAATTGAAAGAATGTGACCGTGTTAATTGTCCAATGAGAGACATTACTGCCCCCCACCCCCAGAAATGTAGAGGAAAATGGATGGATGATAGTATCAACTCTGCATGTGTTAATGTAAAAATCCCAGGTGAAAACTGGAGATATCTACGGAAGAGGATTAGGGCCACTGAGAAAAAAAAAAATTCCAAAAAAACAAAAAGTCAGAATTCTGAGATTAAAGTCAGAATTCTGACTTTAAACTCAGAATTCTGACTTTTTTCTCAGAATTCTGACTTTAATCTCAGAATTCTGACTTTAATCTCAGAATTCTGAGAAAAAAAGTCAGAATTCTACGGAAGAGGATTAGGGCCACTGAGAAAAAAAAAAAATCTAAAAAAAAAAAAAAAAAAAAAAAAAAAAAAAAAAAAGTCAGAATTCTGAGAAAAAAGTCAGAATTCTGACTTTTTTCTCAGAATTCTGACTTTTTTGGGGGGGGGGGATTTTTTTTTTTCTCAGTGGCCCTAATCCTCTTCCGTAGATATCAAACAGATTTGGTTGAATAAATAAAAGGGGTGTCAGTTGATCGTGTTAATTGGGATTAATTAATTACAGTCATTTTTAGTGTGTTAAGTTTTTTTTTAATCGCGTGTATCTAATTTTTAATCTCTAACTACTGTTTCAATATGTGAGTCTCCTGCTTGTAAAATCCAATATGCATTGAGCATCTTGTGCCTGTGTTGCTGAGGTTGGAAAAAAAATATCAGTCACACACCGAAGTGGACATTGATTGGCTGTCATTGTATTTGGGCTCGTTAACCATAAGCTGATTGGCTCCCATTGGAGGTGGGGGGGCAAGTTGAGGAGCAGAGGGGCTGGTGAGCTCAGCACAAAGCAGGAGAGAGGGGAGACATGAAAACAGGGTCGTTTTGTCCGATTGGGCGTTTTTTTTTTTTTTTTTTTTGATGACAAAGACATTGGGCAGGTAAAAAATAATTTGGGCCACTTTCGCTGCTAGTAGGCAGGATCTGTCAGTAACTCACTTCTAAATGTACCATCAATGGCAATCACCTTCATTTCACAAGGGGGGGATCAACCAAGTATACATAATCACATGCACTGCTTTGGTCCAGGACTTTCGCTCACAGTTTTGCTCTCTCACTCACACAAAACCACTGAATCATTAGAATCAGTTCACTGAAGTGATTCATTCAAAAGATTTGTTCACCACTTGGGCGACTCTAACGGTTTAGGGAGACAGAGGCAAGAGAAGGGAGTGCGACTGCTGTTGGTAAATGAACAAATATCTCAAGTAAGTGATTCGGTTTGGTTCGTTCACTCGGATGACTCGTTCATTTTGACTGAATCGTTCAGGAACGACACATCACTAATGGAGGTGTTGCAAACTGCAGCCATTGATACGAGCCAGGGTATGACGTGTTCACTTATAGAATGTTTTATAGAGAGAATTTTTTATTTATCTATTTTTTAACTTATTTTGTAATTATATAGAGACTGACATCAAAAACACAACAATATTCCCTCTGGTGATTGAAAATAAAAGTTGCAGGCAACACTTTGAGCTAGTCTCAAATACAGCAGAATTTAAAGTACAAGGACTGCATCTGTTAAAGTCTGTTAAAAAAAAGGAATGACTGTCAAACCAACTTTTGTGCATCAATCTTTTGATCTGCTACAATACTGTAGTGAATTTAAGTGAAAACACAAATTGAGGACTTTTCTCAGCAATTTTTAGGTGAGATCAAAAAATAGATTAATTGACTACAGATCGCAACTGATTAATCACACAATTTTTCTAATCACCTGACAGCACTAATACATAATGAACAAATGTGATGTCAAAAATAAGCGACTGGTTTGTGAGAACTGGAAGGCTGTTAGACACTGTTTTCTCTCCATATTCTCATTCTCCTGATGTTCTTGTTCATACAGTGGTTTTTTGCTTCCTGTGCAGTGGATCAGATCAGTGAATCTGAAAATAACAGAAACACCAAAGAAAGGTAAAGCCGAGCAGGTGGCTCCTCAGTTACTCTTCAAAGTGCTCTACAGGATCCACAGATCCCAGGCCCAAAGGGAGGGACTTTCAAAGTTTAGGGAGACACAGTTCCAGATGCAGATTCTCTTCTAGTTTAATGCCCGAAGCCAGAAACAAGCAGCAAACTGTGATTAGAGGAGCTCAGGGACCTGCTGCTAGTCGGGGGTTGCTGTGGCTCTTTGTCGCCCATGTATCAATTTGCAGAGCTTTATTGTTCTTTTTTCTTTTTCTTTTCTTTTTTTTCTGAATAATGAAACATTTTTGGATCTCTTTTGGATTTGGTGGACGTTTGGATTTATTTTTCCTGGGCTCAGCTGTTTCACCAGAGTAACTCAGTCAAATAAAATCTACTACAATACAACATAGGTCCATGTAGCACAGCAGAATATAATACTTACTAACACCACATGATTAGATACAATATAATACATTATAGTATGCAAGGTGTGTTACGTTCAAACATGATAGGATGAGTGGCAACGAGGTACAAAAATACATTCCTGATCAATGTTTAAGACCAGTTGAGAAATTGCACAAACACAACTTTTGCTCTGTTTGGCCTTAAAAGGTTTTAAGTAGAGTTTCAGAATGTAAAAAGAAGAAATAGGAGTTAGACGAAGAAACTTGGGTAAGCAATTTATTGCAAACAACAATTAAAGTGAAATAGTCTGTTCATCAGCAAATCAAAAGTGTGAGACCACAGCGTTTAAAAGACAAAATCTTACAAAATGTAGAATCAGTGTCATTTTCTGTCTGGTATTCACACTGTCGTGACCTCATCATAGCAAACACCATAAAAGTTTTCTTTCTTTGAGCGTGGTCGGATCCTTAAGCTGAATAATCAAGGCCTCTCACAACGCAACAACATCACTGCTGAGGTTAGATGCAGGAAGAAAGACTTTTTGAAGTTTTTCCAAGATCCTGAGGGTTATGGAGCAAATAAGTCAAGTGGTAGACCCAAAAAATTTCAAGAGCACTGAGCCATATAATCTGATTGGCTGTTTTTCAAGACAGGAGATGATCCTCCACCTAAAGGCCTCGTCTCTTTCTACTTAAACTGCCTGTTTGGACTTTAACAGGGAGCATCATTGGACATCAAAAGTTGGAAGAAAGTTTGATTCTCTGAGGAGAAAAAAAATAAACCTTGTTGGCCCTGATGGCGTCTAACGTTACTGTCATGACAAGGAGATCTCACTGAGATGTTTCGTAGGTGGCACAGTGGAGGAGAGGGGGGGCATCTTGATCTGCTTTTTTCTTTTATGGAACAATGGAACTTCAGGTTGTTCAGGGGAGAAATGTAGCAGGGGGCGTCCTTCATGACTGAGGGCCCTGCTCTGTGTGCTAATGACTGGGGTTTTCAACAGGACAACACTGGAGTTCACAATGTGCGCCTGACAAAGGACTTTGTCTTCTTCTTCCAGAAGAATGATCTCACTCTTTTGGAGCATCCTGCATGTTCCCCTGATCTTAATCACATTGAGAACATTAGAGGATGGAAGGGGAGGGAAGTTTACAAAAGTGGACGTCAGTTCCAGACAGTGGATGCCAAACATGAAGCATCTTCACCACTTGGAGCAATGTTCCCACCAACCTCCTGGAAACACTCACATCAAACATGAACAAACTCATCTTCGAAGTGATCAATAAGAACAGCGGAGTTCCTCGTTACCAAGTCCTTTCTTTAAAATTTTATATCTACTTTGGGGTTTTTAGGATTTTTGCTGTGGTCTTAAACTTTTGATCAGTTGATGAACAGACAATGTCATATGAAATGTTTTCAGTAACTTAAATACTTCTTTTTTGTCTCATTACCATTTCTTCTTTTTGCATTATGAAACTCCACTTAGAACCCTTTTAACCCTCTGATGCATGAATTATAAAAGTTAGTGTCAGGATTTTTTCCCTTGAGTGTTTTTATTTGTCTTAAGGCATGAAAAAAAGTTTTCCAATTTTTTTTTTCAAATAACTGTAACTGAACATTTAACTTAAAAACAGTGTGAAATTGATGTAAATATGACTTATTTTCTGTTTGACTTCTTTTTTTTTTGGTAATTTAATGAATAATCTTTTTTTAATATTTTGCAAAACTTTTTAACTCTCTTTCATCCATTTAACACTGATTAACTTATAGTTTATAAGCTTTTTTTCCCCCTTAAATGTTTGTCTGTAATATGTTCAAAAATACATATATGTTTGAAAAAAATTGAAAACATTTTTTCAGGCCCTAAGAAGAATAAAAATATCCTGACACAGGCTAGTATGAATTTCCACCACATGAACCATTGAATTTAGGAGTAAATAACTTTTAAATTAGTGTCTCCTGTCGTGACCACTATGCACCACAGGGTTAAATTCCAACAGTGAATAATGTAAAATTTATACAATTTTTAAACTGGTCTTAGAATTTTAATGTTGCATTTTTATGTGTGTGTGTGTGTGCATGTGTGTGTATGTAATCTTTCTGTCTTTTCGAACCATGTGCTGTAACATCTCATGTATGTACAGACAGAGCTACATAATCCCTGTGGAGAAAGAGTGGTAGAGTTGTTGGCTCACCGTGGACAGCGATGGTTTTCCTGTCCTGCAGAATAGTATTCCCTGCAGACACCTGTACCGTGACGGTACTGATGCCTTCCCGGGAGAACGTGCATGCCACACTTCCCTCTAAGGTGATTAGAGGCTGCTAGGAAAGAGAGAGAGAAAGAGACGGAGAGTGTGAGCGTCTGGGGGGAGGCAGTGAGGGACCCTTATCAGCGGCTGGTCTCGCTGTTATTTACACTACAGAGGTGTCAGGTGCTTCCACACACACAGAAAAAACACACACACACACACACAGGCAAAGCAAGGAGCTTTGCAACAATCTGTGTCACGCCTCATACAGTGCTGCGGCCCCGCAGAGAGTTCCTTCTGTGACACCAGCAGCTCCTTCCTGTCATTACTCACGTCTCCATTTGTTCTTCAAATAGCTATAAGATGCTAATGCTGCCGTGCTTTATTACCACCTGACATAACAGGCTGTCCTTGCGGTAGGCCTTTGATGGTGCTGAACAAACACATTTACACAATTATGAAGACAGATAGTGAGAGTGCAGCATTGCTATATTCAGAGCCTGTAGTCGTCCGTGCATCTGAATCTGCTGCTCCACAGAGATGGAGGTCGCTCTTATAGTGTCTCAACGTCATCTAACAGCTTCTGCAATGTGTGCACATTACTCTTCCTCCTCTCCTTTAAATGCAATCCACTGTCACTCAATGGCAGGAAAAGATAGATACCAAATGCATATTTTTGTAACACCTATGGTTGGGTATCATTAAGAAACGATCAGAAATGGTTTAATCCATCGACATCTTTAACCTCTATTCTTAACAATTCCCTGGTAAATTCCTAACATTACGCCAGAGCAGCCAAAACTTACGTTGTCTATTCTGCCCCAGATAACTTAGCTCAGAGCATAACAGTTCCCAAAGTAGACCTGTCACAATAACAAATTTTGCTGGACGATAAATTGTCCCAGAAATTATTGCTATAAACGATAATATTGCCATTTTGACACCATCTCCAACTAATAGAATAAGAATGGTTTAATAGTGCAAGTACATCCTTTTAAAGATAAACAACCTCCTATTTCTTAAGAATATTTAAAATTTGAATTATATTATGAAAAAAGAAATTGTAAATATCCAAAATAAAAAAAATCAACACAACGGTCAGCCTCTGTTAACAAATAAAAATACTTGAATATAAACCACACAAAACTGAAACAATCAATAAAGTATAAAGTCTCCGTAAATAAAATTAAACTCCAATACATTAAACATTTGGCTCAGACATTAAGATATTTAACAGGCAAATCTGCCAATCCAGTTAGGATCTTTGTAAACAAAAAATGCACTTGAATAAAAAATACAATAAACCAAAAGCAACATATAAAATGGACGGTGTTGCTGATAAGAAAAAAAAACCTCACAACGATACAGCAAAGTTATAACTCATTATGGTGAATAAAAAATGTATCAAGCCTGGCAAAGTTATTGAGCCCATTTTTAGTTATTGTGCAATTAATTGATTTATTGATTATTGTGACAAGCCTATCCCAAAGGAAACTTTGATTCAAGATTTTCAACTTAAAGTTCAACTTAAAATAGGTTGACACATCTTTTTGCCTGAACATCCTCTCCTTTTTGGTCATAAAATTATGTCCAGGGGGATTTTATTAAATTCTCCCAAATATCTGGGTTTCTCTCAGCTTGTTTTACAGATCATTGATATTCATAAAAATAATTGCTGTACTGGGCAACAAGCAATATCCTGATGCACCAACCTGTCAAGATGTTGCACAAAACACGGTCTGACTGCCTTTGCTTTGCTCTGAGACGGAAAATGCTTAAGTTTAAATGCACTTTTACGGAAAAACTGCAGATATAAGGTAGTATATCTCTTTCTGTCAAAGTCATGACCGGTGTTGCATTTTTTTCTTGTTTTGTTTGGCCCATATTCAGTCAAAATTTTGAGGTGTAGAGAAAAAAAATTAAGATAACAGGTCAAATTTTAAGATAACCAAGTCAAAAATCTGAGATTTAAAAAAAAAGAAAAAAAAACTAAGATAGGGATACATTTTACAGATACATTACAGATATAGATTATTTATTGTTATTATTATTATTATATAGATTGTACAGATACATCTTGAGACAAAAAAGTCAGTATATTGAAAGAATAAAGCGAAAACTTTTGAATTTAAAGTCAGTTGTATGATAAAAAATACCGAATTTTTACTTTTCATCTCAAATTTTTGACCTAATATGGTCGAAAATAATTACACAAATGTAAAATTGCAACAAAGCCAGTTTTTATTTTTTACATTTTCAACTAGCAGAAATGGGCTTGTAAACATTATTTATGCTCACATTAAATTCTCACTTACTCACTTACTCACTCTCAAATACAGGAGTGTTGTTAATAAATGCATGGATTCTGTAGCTACTTTGTCATCTTTAAGTAACTTTGGGTATTTTTGCAGTATTTCTAAGAAGCTGGGTAGAGAGTTTTCTTTTTTTTTACTTTTTTTTTCTGTCGTCAACCTGCTTAAAAAGCAGTAAAACTGGACACAGAGAAATTTAAACAAAACAAAAACAAAAAAAACTTTGTGCTGGCTGGATGCTAATGTACAATGAAAATTACATTGATAAGCTACAGGTTAGCATACATTGAGGTAACTTCGGGTTTGAAACAGGATTTCAACTTCATCACAGAAACATGTCACAATAACGATACTTAGAACTCAGAAATGTCAAAAAAACATGCAAATGTTTTCCAAACAGGAAGCGCAGTCATGGCTAACTTCAGCACAAGTATGGCGAAGAATTTCTAGGTGGCCTACTTGAAACGGTAACATACAAAAAAACAAAAAATCAATCTGTCCAGAGGTATCTAAATCCATTGACAAATTTAAAGGTAGACTATATAAGAGTTTCCTAAAAAATAAAATGTCAAATTCTACAGGAATAATTCTGCTCAATTATCATCTATGGGCCTCTATACGTGTGTGCCGGTGTCTGTGTTTGCCTCAACATGTATTAGTTGACTCAGGACATTTCTTGGCGGAGAGTAGGAGTGGTTATCAGTGGTGGCCAGCCAATTGCAGCGCACCCGGTGTGCAAGTGACCTTGCGTGTTGATGATAGTGGGTGTGAGAAACTACCCTAGCAGCCATAACATGGTGAAAGAGTGATAAAATATTTGCAGGTTACCTCATTCACCTGCAGGAAATCAGGCGTACAGCTCTTGAGTTTCTCTCACGTGATGCTGCAGGTGCTAGCTGGGCTGTTTTTTACCCTCTATGGTGTGTTCAAGGAGCTACAACTGTGAGCCATGCTATTAGCTACAATAGGTGGCAGTGAGCATGCACTGACACTGACACTGAGCCACCAAGGAGGAGCCCAATTTGGAAAGTGTATGTGAACAAATAAACTGAACTTAAAGAAAATTTCTGCATCCTCTGCCTTTAATATAATATACTCATAAACTTAATAAAAATGTTGTTGAGAAAGAAAGCCCTGCAAAACTAGTTTCTGTATGAAGAAATTCACAGGAGGAATTGATAAGGAAGCAGATCAATAAGTGGAATTGTTAAGGGCACTGGTATCATAAAATCTTATCAACACCCATCCCTAATTACACCTCAACTCTTTTGGAGTTGGCAGCTTTAGATATCTTAGCTTTTAAGAGTGAGAATAAATGATGATACACATCAGCGGCTAAGAGTAATTAACCTGTTTGGTTCTGATACATCAGCATGCTCTGCATTTTTATCAAAGCTGATTAACAGAGCTGCAATATCTGCACCCTGAATACACAGAAATAGCTTAATGAAATAATGATTCCAACTTTTTTCCCCAAGCAGGAGAGTCAGCAACCTACTTAATTGCGAAAAGTAAAAGCTCAGAGGAAAGTGGAAAAAGTCTTGAGCGCGCCGTACCTCTGTGTTATTTCCGATCCACCAGATGTAGGTGACCGTTCCCACTTGGCTGGGCCACAGAACAGCAGTCAGGTTCACTTCCTTATTCCTCACGGCCACAAAGGGAGCTGAGAGATGGATATGCTCCAGCTGACCTACTCAGGCACACAAATACATCACCAAGTGAACTCAATGCACTGCACGGCAAAAGTGAAAACAACAACTTTATCGTTGCGAAGGAGGAAAAAAAAAAAAAAGCATGTAAGTGGGTATACAGGCAGATACGATGGGGTTAGGGGCCGACTGTTCAGGATTTTCTCCTGCGCTGGGACCGTTAGCTGCCATCTGTGTGTTATTTCTCATCCGTGGCACTCCTGAGCCTGCAGTGGCTCCGTCAGCCTGGCACATAGGATTGGCAGATTGGTGGGGGCAACTGCTCCCTGATCAATAAGTCAGTTCCAATACATCTGTCACCGCCTGAATACACTGGGGTGGTCAGCCCCCGTTACATATGAGGCTTCAGCAGGCCGGGCATCTGTGAAGCATACGCCGACTTGAGTGGAAGTGCACTGGGATTTGTTCTATTTCACTTGTTTGTTTGGTTATAGGAAGAGAGCATGTTCCTTGCAGAGATAAAGCACAGAATGTGGTACACTGTGTACAGGGTGACAGCAGCAATTCCACTGAATGTGATAAAAAAAATAAAAAAAAGTGGGGAGCAAACAGAAGTAGATGCAGAAAGCAAAACAGGAGGAAATTTAATCTGTGAAACAACATCTGTAAATACAAGTTGAACAAAAGTGCTTATCCTCTCACATGTCACATGCAGGTAAAGCAAGGCGGTCTCCGAGCCCAGGTTGTTCTCCCCAGTGGCAGTCACCCGGTAGATCCCCACGGCTTTATAAATGTGTTTGATCCCATCCTCAATGGAGCTCACGTTGGAGTAGGTTAGAGCGTGGCCGTCTCCAAAGTCCAGGGTAATGCTCGTCCTCGCCCCGTCGCCCTGCAGGGGGAAAGAGACTTTCAGTGTGCAGGTGTGAGCTCTTATCAGTCAAAGATTCACTCAGCTTTCAAATAACTCACAGGAGACCGTTGGTTAGGAACAGACGCCATCGTGCCATCAAGCACTGAAGTTTTAGGAGCAGTAATAACACCCTAAGTCGAACAACATCACAGTCACTGTCTGATTATTAGTATAAGATGTGACTCTACTTTGACAGCAGGGTGGATATGTGTTTCTACCTGGTTGATTAACAAGCAGTTTCATTTTCCTCTCATTCTCTGCAAAACTATCATTAAAGGAATGAATTAATGACAGTTACAACCTTAAACGCATGAGGAATGTGTGGTCATTAAAGAGCCATTTCTACTGAATTTGGCAAACTTTTCACTTCTTACTGTAACCAGAGGAAGTGCATTTCTGGATGTTAAAAACACAAACAAACCTAAAGACTGTTGCACTTTTTACATCATTCATATACAGTACAGGCCAAACGTTTGGACACACCTTCTCATTCAATGCGTTTTCTTTATTTTCATGACTATTTACATTGTAGATTCTCACTGAAGGCATCAAAACCTTTGAATGAACACATGTGGAGTTATGTACTTGGGTCAATGACAAAAAGAGGCTCTAAAAACATATTTTTGAGAGAAGAATTATGTTTTCTAACAGATTTCAGTAGTTGACCAACCTTTCAAAGATTTTAGGTTCATAATTTTTTAGTATTTTTAATTTGAGCACCCAAAAATGTCAGGTGGCGCAACCAAATATATGAAAATATATTTATATGTTCCTGTTATTTTTTCTGCCCAGAGAAGGCATCTGCAAATATCTCTCAAGTTTCTGTAGTGACTCATGCATTTTCATTTTGTGTGTTTCATTTCTTTTATTTGTGAATAAGATAAATAATTTTATGTTAAAATACATTTACAAAACATTTCACATTAATACATTGGTTGTACCACCTGACATGGAAATTGTTCCACTCCACCAATGGACTGAAAAAAACTTTTTTTATTAGTATTTCAGAGAAATCTACAAACTTTTCCACTTGGTCACAAATGTCATTTTGGCTCCTCTGGCTGATGCAGTTTCCTGTTTCCTGTTTTATTCTCTTCACTTTAAAATAAAAGTCTAATGTTACGGTTGCACCACCCTGACATTTGACAAGGTGAAAATTACGGGACAAAAGTTTTTTAAATTTCTCAACATGTCATATTTTAATAGTTTAAAGATGTGCTCAAATAACACAGGTTTCATAGAATAAAGAAATACATGTGATGAAATACTCAATTCATGATGGAAGGAAATATTGCACTCAGACACAAATAAAGGGACGTCACTTCATTGACCCACTTAACAAAAAAAGGTGAAATAACTGAAAACATGTCTTATATTCCAGTTAGTTCTGATTACTGCTTCGTATACTTTAATCATTTTTCAAGAGGTTGTCACCTGAAATGGTTTTCTCTTCACAGCTGTGCCTTATCAGGGTTAATTAGTGGAATTTCTGGCTTTATCAGGATTTTGGGACCATCAGTTGTGTTGTGCAGAAGTCAGGTTAATACACAGCCAACAGCCCTACTGTACAACAGTTAAAATTAATATTATGGCAAAAACCAGTCAGCTAACTATAGAAAAATATGTGACCATCATTATTTTAGGAAATGAAGGTCAGTCAGTCCGATAAATAGTCATGGAAATAATAAGAACGCAAATTGCATGAGAAGGTGTGTCCAAACTTTTGGCCTGTACTGTATATGTATTCATATTTATTTATTTTCCTTCTAGTTTACCGTGTCTTAATCATCATGGTTACAGGAACCCAAGTATAAAACATCTCAGTAGTATGAGTGAACTGGGATTTTGAGGTCGACCACTTTTAAAATAAATACCAAAAGTAAAGCAGTTTGAGTTTGGTAGAATTTTTTTCTTTGCTGCATCGATTAGTCTTGGCAATGAATTTTATGATTTAATTGAAATTTGATTTGAAAACCTTTTTAATCATCTTTCAATGATAGCACATTTGTAAGGAATATATTTGTAAGGATGTGCAGCAGGGTTAAGTGTGTGGTTTTGCCCATAAAAAGAACTGCCAAATTTTTTTTGCCAATGTCAAATGGGCTTTTTTCCTTGGGTCTCTGTCCAACCCCCAGCTCTTTGTTTATCTCTCATTTTTTTGTTAAAACCTTTCCTTTTCCCTCTTTGTGTTATTGCTAGACTGGAGCTCTGGGATGCCAATCTTTAGTTTGTATGTTTTTTTTTTGTTTACTTTTTTTTAGTACTTAGAAAGTGTTAGTCATACTTGGATTTTCTGTGCTAGGAATTCCATCCCGACTAATGTCTTGCACCAATTATCTTTTAATTGAAAAATTCCCATTTTTACTCATTTTCACAGATGCCTGGTTGTTAAACAGTCTTCCCACCAGATGATGGCTTTAGGTCATCCTATAGCTCTTTGCTAATTTCTAATTCACTGAACAGGAGAAGAAGAATGGTGACAGCATCAAATAGAAAAGAAAGAAGAAATCATGGCTGTATACTGAACAGTGCAGAGCTGAGTGTTTGAAAAGTAAAATTGAAGGGGGAGCTAATGAAGAATTTTTAGTAAATTTGTCACAGGAGGGAAAATATATATATATATATATGGGTCAATGACAAAAAGAAGGTCTAAAAACGTATTTTTAAAAGTTCTTTGAAAATGGATAAAAACATATTTCTGACAGAAGAATTAAGTTTTCTAACAGATTTCAGTAGTTGACCAACATTTCAAAGTTTTTAGGTTCATTATTTTTTAGTATTTTTAATTTGAGCACCCAAAAATGTCAGGTGGCGCAACCAAATATGTGAAAATATATTTCTATGTTCCTGTTATTTTTTCTGTGTGAAATTATTAGCAAGTATCTCTCAAGTGTCTGTAGTGACTCATACATTTTCATTTTGTGTGTTTCATTTCTTTTATTTGTGAATAAGATAAATAATTTGATGTTAAAATAACATTTCACATTATTACATTGGTTGTACCACCTGACATGGAAATTGTTCCAGTCACCAATGAAGTGAAAAAACCTTTTTTATCAGTATTTCAGAGAAATCTACAAACTTTTCCACTTGGTCACAAATGTCATTTGGGCTCCTCTGGCTGATGCAGTTTCCTGTTTCCTGTTTTATTCTCTTCACTTTAAAATAAAAGTCTAATGTTACGGTTGCACCACCCTGACATTTGACAAGGTGAAAATTACGGGACAAAAGTTTTTTACATTTCTCAACAGNAAAACAAAAAAAACACCAGCACCAGTTTACTACTGAGTGCTTCTTACATGGTGTTTTTTAGTATTGCCATACATACCAGAGATTATTGTATAGTTTGTAGCTTGAAATTCCCTTCTTTCACATACAAGACTTGGAAAAACAGTTAAATAAAAAAAGTAAAAGACACATAAGTGACAGCAAAGGGGTCACAGTGATCTTGCAGTGTCCTATATTTAAAGAAAACACAAGTGCAGAAAAACATTTTACCTCCTCCAGAAAAACAAGGAAGGTGACATTGGTGCCCAGAGTTGCCGACAGCCTGCCCTCACTGGTGACCAGGTGGAGACCTTTGGGCGCTTGGATGGGACACTGCTGCCTCCTGGCTGTGTACTCCACACTGACTCCAGCTGTACAGTTATTAGACACAACCTTCCGATATCTGAGGAGAGAAAAACACAAACTTCTTACACTTTATGTTACACTTGATGCTACACTTATAGAAGCAAAGAAGTTAAGTCATAATGATGTAGACAGAGCACAGTACAGGACAATGAAAACTTCCCTGAGTGTTGAGATAGTGTTCAGTTTGTTATCAAGAAGAGAGGGCATTGATTTTTAACCCTTTAACGATGGAAGAGTTGGCGCCGACACATTTGCATTTGAATGCTTTTTACTCCTAAACTATTCGCACAATCAGCACGGAGAGAAGAAAACCGAGTTCGTCCAAAAATGCCAAAAAGAAGATCCTTTAGAGTAAAAAATCCTCCACTGAAGTTTCTGCATGACTCTGAGACAAAAGAGCATCTGAGGGAGCAACTTCATGTGAGAAAAGGTAACTCTCATCAGATGATTTTCAGGATCAATGATCTCTCTCTATCTAGTTTTTACTTCCTTTTATGTGTAGTTTGATGCTTGTATTGTGTGGTGACTCTTTCAGAAGGATGTACCAAGTCTTATTTGCGCAATATGTGTGTACTTTACTGTTGAAAATACGTGGTAACCTTATTAGGATAGAGTAATGTCCTGTGTTTGAACTGTATACCAGATGTGTTTTACATGTCGTGATCAAAATAGTGCAAGAAGTTTTTCTCGTCTCAGAAATGTGTTTCCAGTCTTTTTCTTGCTGTGTAAGCATTGTTTGAGACTTGAATTGTTGGTAATGTTTATAAATACAGTACTATTCCTTGTTCGTACTGTACAATAGGCGTGAGTAGTAAACGTCTTTTCCCTTTAATTTCAGATTAAGCTATTCAGTCAAGAAGAGGAGAAAAAAATCCTTAAGTGGCTTTTGTGCAAAGAGAAGGACAAGATGAGATGAGATGCTGGAGGATCTAGTGATGCTGCCAAAGCCTCTTATCATACAGTATATGAGAAAAAAATCTCATAAGCATTAGTGTACATATGTTTGTTAATGTTCTGATTTTTAGTTCACCTGTAAAATGTTTTCGTTCTGTCTGTTTGAAGTGGTTTTTTTTATCACTAAACCTCTAACATCCAATTCTCTGTTTGTTAAATCCCAAGTCCTCCACCTTCTCCCATCAATCACACCTAACCACACCCACCAACGTCCATAAAACTCCACCCGGTATGCCTCAGCCTCCCTCTTTTTTCCCCCCAAACCTTCAGCAGCAAACAAAGAAAGACACCATGTGAGTGAGGATGAATAAGTGGACTCAAATATGTCAAGAATGGAGAAAAAATGATGTGCTGAGATGTTTATTTGTTTTATCTGCTTGCTTTAGTAGTTTAGAAGTTACCAGACCAAACAGAAGTTGTTTACACACAGGTGGTTTGATGCATGCTTCAAGTAAGTCATGCAGTTATTATTTTCATTCATTCCTTTGTATAGATTTATATAGAGTTCTAATATTTCCTTTGTACTTTTGTTTAGACCAGTGATTCCCAACCTGTGGGCCGTGGCCCCCTGGTGGGCCGCAAAGATGTTGCAAATGGGCCGCCAAATGATTTCCAAAAAAGTGAGACTTTTGTGTGTGTTGGGGGGCTGTGATTACATAAAAACAAAAAACATACAGAATACTGCTTTAATGTTGAAACTCAGTCACCATTCAAAGGATTTTCATTCTAGAGATACCAAGCCTTTTTTTTTTTTTTTTTTTTTTTTTTTTTTTTTTTTTTTTTTTTTTTTTTTTTTTTTTTTTTTTTTTTTTTTTCTCACTGTGGTCTCATTTTTCTCCAAAAAGTGAAGCCCTGCTTCCTTATGGGTTCAGGCAAAATTCACAAGATTTCAGAAGTGTAAATACATGGTGTATAATCATAATAATAATAATATTTTTTAAAAAGTAAGTGGGTTATTTTGCTCCCCCCAATGGGTTTGGTATCCCAAGGGTTAAACATTTTTTAAATAGTTATACACACACACGCACACACACACACACACACACACACACACACACACACACACACATATATAGTGCCCAGAGAAGGCATCATATGACCTCCATATTTAAGGGGCGAGAGGTGGGCCGCGAAAAATATTTGAGACTTAAGTGGGCCCTGAGTTGGAAAAGGTTGGGAACCATTGGTTTAGATGAAATCATCCACATCCATCTGTTACAAACAACTGAAGAACTGAAAATAAACCTGTGAAGCTGCTTTGGATTCAGTGTTTGAATGTGCACTCTCTTCATATGTTCTGTGAACCAACGCCACTCCTGAGATATAGTTTTTTCACAGTTTGTGTTTTTCTTCAGTTTAAAGTGTGTTTCTCTCACATGACGTGCAGTAAATTGGAAATTACACTAGATATTGAAAGTTTAAAGTGTCACAAAAAAAATGAACCATAGCAATAATGCGTAGGATATTGTTTGACCGTTTTATGGTCAAGATAAGCAAAATAGTCCAGGAAGGAATTTTGGGGCTGAGGTGTTAAAGGGTTAAGAAAAGTATATGGCCAGCGGAATTTTTCATTGCACTTCTTAAAAGCCTCATTTCAATCCACTGGGAGTGGCAATAGAAAACACAAAAGAGTGTCAGCAGGTATGTAAAAATTCAGAGTAATAACACCACTACAAACAAACACTGATGGACCACTTCATGAGTCAGGTGTGTGACAGAGAGGAGGAAGCTTTCTTCTTGCACTTTGTCTGCCTTCAAAACTTCTCTAAACATGCAAGTCAAAAAGTGTTTTAGAGTTACTTTTTAAACTGTTACACTCGCTCAAGCTGCATGTGTATTCATACAGGAAAAACCTAAAACTTGAAATGCTTCAAAAGACTGCAGACATGAAAGTGAAGTACCTGGAGTCTGAAGCATAAAGTGAGCAGCAGGAAACACTAAAGTGCAGTTCAGTCTGTTCAGAGAAGCAGCTAAAGCTCTGTGTAAGTGACTGCCTCCATGAAGGATGTTATTTGTGACACATTATCTCCGTGTCAGCTCTGAAGTACTTTAGAAATATCACAGTGTTAGAGTTTCATGCTTTTCCATCGTGCCTTATGGAGAAAGACTCCAAGTTACAACCAAAAGCCACATGACACACTTTGATGTAGCGTCACCACTAAATGCTGCAGAATTAAACCCGAGTCTGTTTCTTTCTTTGATTTCTGTGTTTATTCTCTTTATCTCACCAGAAAGTATGAAAACATTTCAAAGTGTCTCTGCTGGATCCTGATTTTTTAAATTTTGCGCTTACAGATTACATTCCCCCCACAGTTTTTTGTTTGTTTTCAGTGCAATCCCAACTTCACACTCCAGACTGTGTGCATTTAACAAGGTGATAAACACAATAATCTTCAAATGCGATAAAGCAGACAGAAACAAACAGAAATCACAACCCCCTGTTGTGAGAATACACGAACAGGTCTATCAGAAGCAAACAACAGCAAAGAATAAAAAAGAACAAAAAGGAGGCTGAGGTACTTCAACTAGAAAGATATAAGATTAGACTATTTGTACACACATATTGGGCCTCATTCACGAATAAATGCGTAGAAACGTTCGCACTCCCCGCACGAAATGAGAAACTACGCAAAATCACCGTCGGATTCATGACACGTGCGCACCAGCCATTTTTGTTCGCTCCACCGTGCGTATATTAATGAATAAGAAACATTCTAAATCGACAGGCGCGTTCCGCATCCCGCATCCCGAAATTAACATAAACCACGCCTCAATTAATCTATATAAGGACATCTGTTCAGAGGTTCAGAAGGAGGAGCAGTCTTCCTTTACGTCCGCGTTGTCAGTGTCAACCTCACAGCTCGTTCTCTCGGTGTCTCAGAGTCTCGTCTGCAGACGCTCGTCCTGACCGGAGAGGTGATAAATGATCAGCTGATTCTCCTGGTGCTGTGAGGGAGATCGTACCGTGTATCCGTAACATGAATGACACATTAAAACAGCTGCTGGACATTTTTGCAAACAGGTAAAAAAATCTGAGAGAACAGTTGAGCTGTGTGTGCGTCTTTCGCACAGAAAATGTTAAAAATCATAAGAGGACGCCAATTATTTTACGTCTTCATTCAGTTTGCACAACTTTATGAAACTGTTTGTCAGAGCAGTCGACGATTTAATCAACAAAATAATGTGACATTCTGATATGCACATGATTATATTTTTTAATCTAAACTTAGTATTTAATTTAAGATTCAATATTTTAAGCATGATGAGGATGAAAATGTGTCAGTTTCATGGTTATTTAATAAATTTAGCCAATGCGCAATTTTTAATTAATGAATTCTATTTAAGGCTTTTTTATTTTACTGAAAGTAGTTTTAAAATGTTATGTTTTTAGTGAAAAGAGTCTGTGTTTTTAGTTTTTTAGGAGGCTGATCATTCATTATTTGTGCGTACGCATGGTCTGAGGCAGTTCTAAATTTGTTCGCAAAGTAAGAAGAAATTCAGTTAAGAAAACTTTGATGAATCACAGGTTTGTGCGTCAAACGTTCGTACGCATGGTTTAGGCACGAATTTGTGTGTACGAACGTTTTGTGAATGAGGCCCATTGTGATTTTCAAGATTCACTTTATTTGCTATTGCACTTGTTTCACATGACACCCCGTCCAATAAGCATAAAAGAGACAGACACACATAACATGGGGAGGACAAATCAACACTGTTACATTGTTTTAAACTATTTCAGCTTGTTGAGGTCGATCAGTGCTTTCTAAACATATTGAACAGATTTTTAAAAATACCGCTATAATATCGCAAACCGTGGTTATTTTGGTCAAAATAACCATGAGCTTAAATTTTCATACCGTGACAACCCTAATGCCTGGTTTATAATTTTCTGCTCCTTCAGCCCCGCTTGCGCTCACAGAAGGAGAAACCACTCTTCTACCAACTACACATTTTTCTTCTTTTTGATCCTCCATCACTTTTCCTAATTCTCAGCACGTTAGCCCCTCCCAGCTTTCCAGCAGAGCTACAGCTCACAATGTCTTCATTAATTGTAATGGGACAGTAATTTCAACCATGAGTGAGAAGGAAATGTGACGCAGCTGCAGACCCTGTATAGTGTTCCTCATCTGTCACCCTTAAATTTCTGTAATTTGGAGGCTGTTGGGACCACACATACAAGTGTTAATATTCCCAGAATACAGTGTAGGAAGCATTTAGCGATGCCACCTGAGGGATCCCACCTCTTGCTTTGGGAACCACTGCCCTAGAGAAATTTACAGCTTATCACTAATGTGTGGAGAGAAAACATTCACACACACATGTGCACACCTACAGGCAATTTAAAGTGACCAATTAATGTAACAAGCATGTCTTCTGACTGTGAAGGGAAGCCAGAGAGAAGCCCACTGGCAATCTGAACCACAAACCTTCTTGCAGCACATACCTCACACCACCGTGCAGCACATGGCTCATTTATCTAAGGTGTTTTTATAAACTGCATGAAGAGGACAGGAAGAAGAACTCATGGTTTGGCACTTAGCCACCACAGGCAGTACTTCACATCAGCATCTGTGCTTCTACTTATTCCTGTTTGCTTTAAAAGTGCATGATGACTTTCTCTGACTGTCCTTTTTTTGTCCCTGAGAAACTAATTAACACACAATGCGCAGTGATCTATTTCCACCCACGTACGTTGTTCACTTAACTAAATATGCATCTTTTTACAGTATATATATTCTCGTACACACTCATCCCACTCTTACCCGGTGCTGTTGAGAAAAGTCATCCCTGTGGTGCAACTCCTGGACATTGTGGATGGATGGAACCAAAAGGCGGGGGTGCACTTGCCGTTCGTCCGTCTCTCGTAGCCATAATCACTAAAACAGTAATGAGGTGAGAAAAAAAAAAGAATTGTGATCCACAGAGCAACACTGGTGGTGGCAGACACATTTATCTTTATGGTCTCTGTGGAAAAAGGAGAAACTATTCAAAGCACTCAAGTAGCTAAAACATCTTGTGTATGAATGTATGTACTGTAGATTACCATTAAAGAGTGGGTATTGTGCTTTTTTATAAGCTTTATTCTGTCCCGTTACTCTTATAGAAGCTTTGTATGATTAAAAGCTAAAACAACAACAAAACAAAACAACTATTTTTCTCACACTTGTGTTTAGAAAACACTTTATTTTAGCTGCTGCCTGATTCCCTGCTCAACACAACCCCCCTCCCTCCCATTGGCCAGACCTCTAGGGGTCTCTCAGGGGAGGTGCTATGGGTAGGACTTGGTGTTTGAGGCCCGCTCCTCCAACACATCATTAGCCAAATAGATTGTTCTGTGATGGCTTAAACTTTTCAGCAGGTCTTGTGAGGATCTCCTGCTATTTTAGAAGTCTTGTACAAAGTAAGAAATACTTGAGTAAAAGTATAAGTACCATTCCAGAAAATGACTTTGGTAGAAGTTACCTTTTAGAAATTTAAGTCTTAATATGTCTGATATTTAGTGTAGTTAAGTTTTAAAAGTAAAAGTGAAAGTATTTTTCAAAAAGTGAGCCTTTAGATTTTTTGATAATGGAATTTATTTTGTCTTCCTTACAGTAAATTCACAACATTCAGGCACAATGGAAAGAGGCTTGAACTTTTTCAACATTCAAAGTTGAACTTCTGTCATCATCATTAGTGACTATCTCTCTCCATCTCTCAGCCTCCCTGTGTGTTTCATGGAAAAATTGCATGTCTCTCTCAACTGGCATGAAGTTATGAACGAAAACCAAGGGAGGTGTCTGTTCCTCCTCTGAAAAAGTTGTTTGTCAAAGTTGTGCGAATTCAGAAATATTCCAAAACGTGACTTTATCTCCTGCCAAAGTCATTTACTTCTAAGACATTTATTGCTTTCAAGTACTTTCTGCAGACTGGTTTTCAGCAGCAGAGTCTACAGCAGCTGCTTCCATGATGTGCTTGGCAGTTTACATGACAAACAGGCAAAATGTCACAAACTTAAATGACCACAATTCAATTTTGAAGTAACAGGTAACAAGAATGGCTTGGGAAAATGTAGTGGAGTAAAAATAAGAGTTGCCAGAAATATAAATCACTAAGTAAAGTACATAGATGTGACAACTGTACTTAAGTACAGTCACAAAGTATTGATACTTCATTACATTACAACACTGTATTATAGAACAGACCATTTTGAGCAGTTTACAGACAGATTCTGGGATTTCTTCAACATGTAAATCCACCAGTGGAACAAAAATTCTGGGATCCCCCATGCATTTGTGAAATATTGCATTAATTGTCACTCTGAGGTCTTTAAAAGCAGTGTCTTTTTTCGTAGAGTCACAGCCAAAATAATAGACAAATCTTTAAAAAGCCATCTGATTGGTACCATAAATGTAGACATTGTGAATATCGGGTCATTTTGGTGCCAGTGACCCACCAATGAAGGTCATATTAAAGGTACTTTTCTCCAAACTTTGTGCAGGTGAATGACATCATTTTAGCAGCCCCGCTGCAGTGACCCACCAATGAAGGTCATATTAAAGGTACTTTTCTCCAAACTTTGTGCAGGTGAATGACATCATTTTAGCAGCCCCGCCCCTTCACACAGTCCATCTAATGTGGAAAATTTCTGAGTCATGCACCTCTGGAAATTTCTAACTGTGAGACACAGACACTATGGCAGCCAACTCACAGTTTCGAGGGACTATTGGCCCCTTTCCACTGACTTGCCTTGGCCCTACTCTACTCGGCTCTACTCGCCTCTACCCGGTTTGTGTTGCGTTTCCATTAGTGCGGCACTACACCGCAGACGCCAGTTTTTAGTACCTACTCTACCCTGGTTCCAAGCGAGTAAAGCCGATACTAAAAGGTGACGTCGACGGTCTGCCGGTCACTCATTGGTCAGAGAATGTCCTCACCGAAGCTTAAGACTCTGTACGAATCACTTACAAGAGGCAAACGAATAAGTCAGCGACGAGTTTTTAATGACATTTAAACCCGACGGCACAGAACCACACTGAATGAACTCAAAATACCACCTTAAAATGCACCTTCATGATTCCTAAATAAGTTAAAAGTCCCTTTTAAACGAAAAAGAAGTTAATAGCAGAGATAGTTCGGTTTAAAGAGTCTTTTAAATTAAATCAAAGTTCGTCGGCGCAGGAGCGATCTGTCTGCCACGAGAGTCTTTAAGCACCAATCAGTCCATTAATCCACAGGGAACCAAAAAGGAAAAACAGTTCAAAGAAGAATGAATGATGACAAAAAATCTCCTGTATACCAGGCCCAAAAGTAAAAAATTAAAGTGATCTCGCTGGATCCAGTGAAGAGTTAATGTCGTTAAGCAGCGCCTTTGTTTCCCTCCGCGTGCATGCAGCACGAGGCTGTTGTTTACCTCTGTTGTCATGCCGCCCCACATTGAGCCGCTGTATTACTTTAATGAAATCTTTTGAAAGCTTTTTTTTTTCCTTTAAAGACCACGGTGGCACATATGTTAGTACAAAATTATGTTTGTGTCGCGTTATGGATGACATGCACGCACTTCTGCGCAGCACTTTAGTGCAGCTGTCATATAAGATCCACGCCTACTGTGAGTCTGTAGTCGGGCTAGTGGAAAAGGTAACCAAACCGTGTAGAGCCGAGTAGAGTAGAGCCAAGCCGAGCCGAGCCGAGTAGGGCTGGAATTGTATAGTGGAAAAGCGCCATAAAGTGCGAAAAAAAAACAGGCATTTATTTGAGTCATCACACAGAGGTCACAGAGGTCACCATGACAACTGTGTGATGACTGTTCCTTGTGGTCACAATCTACAAAGAGGTGAAATAGGCGAAAAAATAATATTGAAAACAGTGTAAATAAAATCAGGCTTATTTTATCCTAGTTAAGTGCTCTGGTAGACATGTATTTGCGAGACACCACCCCCTGCAGTTTGGGAATGAAAGTCAATGAACACCGTGCAGAGTGAAAAAAGCAGAAAAGCCACATGCGTTCTCTTGTGCAGACCTCGGCGTCTTTTTCCCATGTGTGAAGTTTGTGTGGAAAGCATAACCAAGCCCTGACATGAGCCCCATTGAAAATCTGTAGTGGGCTTGTTTAAAATCAAAGAATTTTGAAAAATTAAAAGCAGTAATTCAAGAAGAATGAGTCAGGATTAAGGATCGGTATTGAGAACGGGTTCCTGTTAAGAACCGATTAGAAACGATTCAATCCACTGATACTGATGGCTCTGTAGCTTAACGATTCTCTTATCAATTCTTTTCCATGGCTGTAAATACTATCAGCCCTGAAAAAAAATCAAGCACCCTTCCAGCTAAAGCAGATATGCTTCTTTTTTTAAACAATAAATGTTGAATTTGTATTACTGACAAATGTTAAGAAAGCTAGAATCCAGTGACTTTCATATTTATTTACTTAAAACTCAATAAATTGTTGACAAAACCTGCAAAGCTACATTTTATGCACAGAGAATTCTACTTCTAAAGAAGAACTGGATTGATAAGCAGAATCGATAATAGCATTGGTGTCGATAAAATCTTATTAATACCCAAGATGACCCTTAATAGTGTGAAAGGCTGATGGGGAACAGTGTGCTAATGACTTTTCACATGCATCCAATGGTGGGATGGTTCATTTATTTCAGTTCACCAAACACCCCCCTCTTTAACCCTGTGGTGCATAGTCGTCACTACAGTGGACAAGTATTTAAAAGTCATTTATTTCTAAATTCAATTGTGTCAGACTGTGTCAGGATGTTTTTATTCTTCTAAGTGCCTGAAAATGTTTTTGATTTTATTTCAAACATATGGGTCAATGACGAAAAGAGGGTCTGAAAACGTATTATTAAAAAAGTTCTTTGAAAATGGATAAAAAACATTTCTGAGTGAAGAATTATGTTTTCTAACAGATTTCAGTAGTTGACCAACATTTCAAAGATTTTAGGTTCATTATTTTTTAGTATTTTTAATTTGAGCACCCAAAAATGTCAGGTGGCGCAACCAAATATATGAAAATATATTTATATGTTCCTGTTATTTTTTCTGTGTGAAATTATTGGCAAGTATCTCTCAAGAGTCTGTAGTGACTCATACATTTTCATTTTGTGTGTTTCATTTCTTTTATTTGTGAATAAGATAAATAATTTGATGTTAAAATAACATTTCACATTATTACATTGGTTGTACCACCTGACATGGAAATTGTTCCAGTCACCAATGAAGTGAAAAAACCTTTTTTATCAGTATTTCAGAGAAATCTACAAACTTTTCCACTTGGTCACAAATGTCATTTGGGCTCCTCTGGCTGATGCAGTTTCCTGTTTCCTGTTTTATTCTCTTCACTTTAAAATAAAAGTCTAATGTTACGGTTGCACCACCCTGACATTTGACAAGGTGAAAANTTCTTTTTATTTGCAAAGAATGTTTTATTTAAAACGGTTCAAGCATAAAATAATGCCACTGTATTTTTAATTTCAATCTACAATAACTGACATTCAATTTTTAGAGTTTAATTACTAATATACTTGTCAGGACGGTTGCACCACCTGACATTTTGGGGGTTTGAGGAACCAAAACACAAAAAAACATGTTATATTTTAATAGTTTAAAGATGTGTTCAAATAACACAGGTTTCATAGAATAAAGAAATACATGTGATGAAATACTCAGTTCATGATGGAAGGAAATATTGCACTCAGACACAAAAAAAGGGACGTCACGTCATTGACCCATGTATATCTAAAAAGAAAAATGCTATAGACAAACATTTGAGGGTGAAACATATTATAAACTACAAATTTTTCAGTGTTAAAATAGATGAAAGACAGTTAAAATGTTTCCCAAGCATTAGAAAAGGATTATTCATGAAATTACCTAAAAAATAAAAAAAAATTAAAAAAAATAAAAAAAAAGTCACATTTACATTAAGTACACACTGTTTTATGTTGAATGCTCAGTTACAAATGCAAAAAAAAAAAAAAAAAAAAAAAAATTGAAAACTTTTTTTCCTGCCTTAAGACAAATAAAAACACTCAAGGGAAAAATCCTGACACTGACTTTCATAATCCATGCATCAGATCATTAAGGTGTTAATGGTGCTACAAACACCAGACTCACAAAGTATCAGAACTTGGACGAGGAATTGGAATTAACAGCTTGTTTTTATAATCGACTTCAAAGCAGCTACAGCAACAGTTCTGAACCACCTTGGTGCTTTTTAACACACTGCAGAAGTTGTTTGTCCTACAAATTAAAAAGGCAGAACAGCACTGTGTCCCCAAAATGATAGGAACAAATTGCTCCAATTAGAGGTACATGCACACAGATGCAAAAAGTGTTGTGATTGTTAATGAAAGCTATTAGGGCTTAGTGATTTATGGTTTTGATGGTGCTTATTCCAACAGCTGCCTCACTCAAGAGACCTGCAGATCTGGGACCAAAGGAAGACAAAGATGCAACATGAATACTGCTGATAATTCAAAGAAAGCAGGAGAAACATTCAGTGTTATTGCAGAAGTTAAATAAAGAACTTAGAGCAGACATCTTTCTACACATAGTCTGACTTAACAGCACTGAACAATGACACTTATTCTTGGTACAACAACTACACCTGCTGATATCCTCTGGGCCAAAGTGAGATAAATAAAGACTATGAAGGTTCAGAAATGATTTACAGAGAATCTCAGAAAGTCCACTGCTGTCTTTTTGGTCCCCTTTTGGTTTGTATGCTGCAACATGAAGATCCACAGTGCACATAAATACATAAATAATGCACGCACGTACACACATGTTGCAGCAGCCGACTGATATTTATTTATCAGCCAAGGCCTCCGTGAGAATCTGCCAGAGCTGCTCTGGAGGTTGTTTACCATGACGGTGATCCCTCATCTTTTAATCCCTCACTACAACCCAGCTTCCAAAAGCCCTGAGATGAACTGACGGCGTGTATTTGCTCTTACTATATATGTGAGATGCTGTGTGCAGATGGTCAAACAAACGCACTGGGTAACATTTAAGTTCTGCTTCTTATTTTTTTCACAAACTTTTTCAACCGTCTCCCATATCGACACTGAATCTGACTCTGTATCTGAAATCAATTGCTGAGGACACAGATTTAGCTTTTTGGACTCCTGCTTATCTCATCATTTGTCTTGGCCTACATTTAATCTCCAGGGTTGCTGATAAAACTCTAAATGTACAAAAGTTGCAGCGGTTTACTTTAACTTTTTATGTCTCTGTTGGTGTGGAATAATGGCCTAAAACTGCTTACACAGCTTATAGCAGGAGCTGAATAGAGATAGATTCCACAGTCTTTCAAAGTATGTGAATACTTATTCAGCCAATTGTTACACCTGGTGTTTAAAGAGTAATTGACACACATTGGTTAAAAAAAAAAAAAAAAAACTCGGCTGAAAGAGATTTAGCCAATGCAGAAGTACTAAAAATGACAAAAGCTGATAATACAGCATAAATAAACAGGCTAGACCCAGGTTAGAAGAACAGTTCAGGTCTGAAAAGCAAATTTCTCTATTGCCAAACACTGACAAGAAGGATTTTTTTGTGCAACCTCTTATTTTATAAAGGTCTTAATCTTTGCCTTATCCAAACCATTGACTACATAAAACATTGACAAAGTCTCTGCTGTCACCTATGACAGCATACAAGGGTCCTTGAAGGAATTGAAAAAATAAAAATGTCAACAAAGACAACCCATAGTCTGTGAGTTTATAGTCTCAAATTTACAACTGTATAAACTTACAAATTCACAGTTTTAAAAACTTGAAAAGATATTTACAGGTTCAACTCTCCCTGGTAAACTTGCAGATTTAAAAACTCACACATTTGCGACTTCATAAATTTCCATTTTTGCAACTTCATAAACTTGCAGATTTGCAACTCTGTGAACACCAAAATGTCCACAATTCTACAATTTCATTTAGCAGATGCTTTTGTCCAAAGTGACTTACAACACAGGAATGAAGTTAGACATTGAAGGAAATGAGTGATACAAAGTGCTTCAAGTAAGTGTGATTGGCCACCAGTGTAATAAGGTGCCATAAATGAATAAATATAAATATATTTTTTTCTTTTTGAGGAAAGGCATAGCTAATAATTTAACTATGGGTGTGGCATTTTTCAATACGGAATGACAATCAAAAACAACCAATAATAAGCATGGTCAGTGCTAAATATTCACTCAGAGCAGTCTGAGACTTTCTGAGGTTGGGGTGGGGGTGGGAGTGGGGGTGGGGCGCAGATGGCCTAGTGGATTAGGTTGCACACCACCGTCCTTTCAGCTATAGGGCACCTGTCAGTCATGTGAGCTGTAATTGGATAAACTCATGATCATAATATCTTCCAATTTGCTGAGTCAGTAAAAAAAAAAAAAAACCTGTATGGCATGTGCCACTTATGATATTGGTGTTTCAAACCCAAGTCCTTTTTTGCTTTAACCAGGCCATATGTGTGTTTTTAAATGCTGAAAAAGTCTTTGTTTTTTTTTTTGTTTTTTTGGCTTGGTATGTTGGTGGTTTTTTGATCTTTCTGCAGACAGCCTCCAAATGAAATGTCATTGAACAGTAAATTTTTGCACTTCTGCATAGGCTTCCTTTTTCTAAAGCAGATGTTGCCTCTTTGTCCCAAGACTACATCGCTATACTATATAATAAAAGTACAAATCACACTTATTTGTGCATTACAGTGAAGTAAATTTCATGACACTTTAAAAGATGACTTCTGTAGACAAACGTTTTTAAAAGATGACTTCTTATCCATGATGCTCAGCTTTTCTTAACTTGTGTTATCTTGGCTGTTACCAAACAATTTTTTTTTGTGCATCCTCTGAAAATAATCTGAAAGTTTGAAGCCAGAAGCCTCACCATGAAAATTATATGCAGCCATTTTTGTTTCCTGGCTTTTAAATTCTGGTGTCAGCAGCGATGCAAATGCGCCCTCTGAATAATGATGCCAAGTGCGTGTGGTGAAATTTATCCTGCACCTTGTTTCATTTCAATCAGACAGCTCGTGTTGTTTTGGTGTGAAGCTTTATTGCGCCTGCAGACGCTGTTTGTTTCCGGCATCCAAGCCTCGACCTCATTCCTTCTTCAGATTTATTTCACACTCAGGACCTGGAGGAGTGATGAGATAATATCTTAAAGCCCCCACAGTCAGAGCCTGCAGGTGGATGCTGGCTACGGGGGAGGGGCTAAAAGTTTTTGGTGCAGAACTTTGTATTACAGAGCTGTGACAGAGCAAAAAGGAGAGATGGGACGCGTTGTAGTTCAAATGAACGACCATATCTGTCATGTGTGAACTTAGTTACTCACAGGTGTGGAATCATAAATAGTTACGACATAAAATCAGTGTTGGATGATTATGTTTATACCTTGTACTCAGTGCTGTCATTGCACAGTTCTTCAGATGCAGTGTTGGTTACAAAGACAGTAACTGCTATTAAAAGGGCTGAACTACAACTTCGTGCATTTTACTGCTGTGTCAGAAAAGAAAATTCAAACTAGGGCTGGGCAATTGATCACAAATAGATTAAATTGCAATATTTCCCCCTGCAATACTCTAATCTCCGGCAGTACAATATTTCTATGATATGAAATGTGTCAAAGTACCAGATACAGTTTTTGCAGGTGATGTTTTCTGCTCAACAACAGAATAATGCAAACCTGCTCAACCAATGAGACAAACTTTTAAAAACTACCTTTACAAAGAAACAATCTAAAAAGAGGCAAAAACAGCAAAGGGTAGCAAAAAGAAATTGGTTTGAGGTGGTAAAAATTGCCAAAAACTTAACAAAAATGAGCAAAATTTGGGATAAATCTGGAAATATTAAAAAAGTAGCAAAAATTGGTGCAAAAGTGGCAAAAAAGGAGTGAAATTGACTAAAATGGACAAAAAGCAACATAAATTAGCAAGAAAAAAATTGGAGTAGACTTAAAAAAATTCAGAAAAAAAACAAAAATGGTGAAAAAAAGTGATTAAACCAGTTAAAATTGACTAAAATGACAAAAAGCAACAAAAAAGTGGGAAGAAAAAGTGGGAGTGATCTTGGAAAAATAGTAAGTTTGTAAAAGTAAAAAAAATTCCAAAAGGGGACAAAAAAAAAAAAAAAAAAAAAAAAAAAAAAAATTAAAAAAAAAAAAAAAAAAAAAAAAAAAAAAAAAAAAAAAAAAAAATAAAAAAAAAAAAAAAAAAAAAAAAAAAAAAAAAAAAAAAAAAAAAAAAAAAAAAAAAAAAAAAAAAAAAAAAAAAAAAAAAAAAAACGTGATGAGAAACACTGAAAAGTGACCAAAATGGCCATAAGCAACAGACATAAGAAAAAAAAGTGAGTGAGCTCTGAAAAATAGTTAGTTTGTTGCCAAAAAAGGTTTCAAAAGAGGCAAAAAAAGAGTGAAACTTGACCAAAATGATCAAAACGCAACAAAAATTAAAAAGAAAAATTCAGGAGAAAACTTATAATATTCTGAAGTGCCAAAAATAATGAAAAAAAGGTAATGAGAAATAGTGAAAAGTGACTAAAATGGCCAAAAGCAATGAAAATTAGAAAGAGAAAGTCGGAGTAAACCTGGAAAAATAGTCAGTTTGTTGCCAAAAAATTGTCCAAGAGTAGCCAAAACAGAGTGAAGAGTGTCAAAATGGCCAAGATGGACAAAAATTGGCATGAACATTTAGAGTGAATTTTGCAAATAGTGAGAAAGTAGCAAAAAAATGGTCCAAAAGTGTCAAAAAAGAAAATAAAAGTGACTTAATTGGAGGAAAAAACAGTAACAGTTGTAGTGGTAGTGGTTTGATGTTGTTGTGCTGTTAATGATGTAACTGTTCATGTCCTACAATGTGTTTGTTAAAAACATTTAAGATGGGTACCGAGAAATTATTACACAAAAAATCACAATTGCAATAAAGGAAATGATACTCACAATCAGATTTGGTTTATTGCATATCGTCCAGCCCTAATTCAAACACAATTTAAATACTTTTTTTGAGACTTTTAGCTGTGGTTGCATTGATCATCTAAAGCAGGGGTGTCCAAACTTTTTTCCAAAAGGGCCACATTTGATACAGTGAAAATGACTAAGGGCCAGAGGCTCTTACTGACATGTTCATTAACAGTGAAAGTAACAAACAAATTATTTCTATTTAAGAACTATTTCTTGGGGATTTCTGAAAAGAAATCAGTGTCTAAGTGTGGTCAAACATGCTCATACTGTTCTTACAGAAATATGTAGTAAAACCTCACGTGGAAATAAACATATCATTTTCTATGGCAGGATCAGGAAATGGACTTAATTATGATTTTTAAAGGACTATTACAAAAACATTTTAGCCCTGAATGTTTCTCATCCTGCATTCTGAACCATTATGAAACATCAACTTTTGTCTTTTCTTCACAGTTTCATAGCTTCAATTTAGTCTTGTGTTTATTTCTAATTCTTAACATTCATGAAGCACATTTTTGCATCATGCTATATACACTTTTTTTTTTCTTAAACACGCCAATTACAATTTCTAAGCTTCATAAAAGTAGCCAAAATTTTGTGAGACGTTACCCGTAATTAGGTTTTCTTCAAGCACCTGACAGGAGCAATAAATGTACACAATTATTTAGAGCATGATTAATTAAAGTGACAAAATTAATTCATTGTAAGATGTAAGCTGGGGGCCGCGTGAAAATGGACCTTGGGCCACAAATGGCCCCCGGGCCTTAGTTTGGACATCCCTGATCTAAAGAAAGTGACAGAGAACATTTAGAAAGTGCCGGACTAGGAATCAGTTCCCGGGACAATAGCCTCTGCTCAGGATAAAACTTCTCTACCAACTGAGCGAATCCATGCCCCCAATTTAAATACAATTTAAAGTGCATGCTGAAAGATTTAGAGGTAGGGATCTTTGACTTTCTTTTTAAATCCAGACGGGGAAACTAACAATATACAGAACAGTTGTTCCATGTGGAGGGAGACACGCTGGCTCTGTCTTATAATGTAAAATTCATCACAGATTTAGGCTGCAGCAGCTCATTTAAAACAGGAACTCTGAGCTTTAATATTGCATTCTTATGTTAAAGTTTAAGGGAGCTTTCAAGTGACATATTAAAAAAAGAACAGGCAGAATGAAAGAAAGAGAGACTGCGTCATGCTAACTTTTTTGACTTGCTCTGTCAGGATCAGACCCCCCCCTGGGCCAACTTTTACTATGAGTCATCAACAGTTGTTTTCATGAGACTCAACCTGCCTGTCAACACCCACACACTTCAAACTTTGTGCACTAGTTTGTAAACTCATCTTTGCATCATGGATTCTTTTGCTCCTCATTCAACATTATTTCCTCAAGATTATTTTAAATTTTTGTCAGGGGGATGGAGGTTTTTAGTGAAGTCTAGTTCAGATCCTTGAACCTGCTCTTAGAGATGCAGAACTGTCCTGAAAAGTTCGAGGCTCATGGCAGTTTTCTCTTGTTAACAGAAAGAAATGCTCCTCTGGTGCCCGTTAAAGAGCAGCTGCAGTAATATCTCAGCACAGAGCACAGATGTAAAATGATACTGCTAATGCGCAAATTAAAATTCAAACTGATTGAGCGCATAATTTGTGTGGGAATGAAAAAAAACAATAAAAAAATACTTGTTCTGATATGTAAACAAGGTTGCTGGAAGTGGAGCATAAAAAGGCTTATTCATTACATTCAGTAGCACATTTAGACAAAATAAAAACAGGTTACTATGAAAATTTCACTCATTTAGAGGACGTTGTTACCGTGAGTGTAAAACACATCTGCAAATCAGAAAATACAACACTATTATCCAAAAAAAAAAAAAAAAAGATAGGTACCCTTCAGTTACATAAATCAAACATGATTTTACGGATCCTTCCTTTAACTAGAAATACATTGTTTACATGTTTACACAGTATGAGCGCTGCTAGTGACACTTAACGCTCTGTTATTACAGAAAACTGTGACCAATCCAATTAGTATGATTCATGTGGCCCAAGGGTAGTGTTACTGCTGCTGTGTTTTGAACTTCCAGGCCACCGTAGACTGTAGCCAGAAAAAAAAGACTTACAGCAGATGGAGTGTAATAAAGAAAAAGATTTAATGTGGAATCTGCGAGGAAAAATACAACGTGGGATATGTGATTTATTTTCAAAAGTGTTTTCTTTGCAACATGTGTCAACATTAGAATTTAACCCTTGATTAATATCTAATGTTGTACTTTAGGCTTTTGAAGCTGTCTAATAAAGATGGATGATTGAAAAGAAGAAGACATATCTTTTTATGTCCTATCCTATCTTGTTTTGTCCTATTCGTATGCTTTACAGTGTACAAGGAAAAAACAAATGATACTAACAAAAGCTGAGTGCTTTGAAAACACTCTAATGTAGCAGGAGTGCTTCTGATGTCTTCTTTTTTTTTAAATTTTGTGTGGTGAAAAGTACAAAACCTGAGAAAAATATTTTTAAACTCAAAAAAGAAAAGGAACAGATTTCTCCTTGAGAACAAAGTGGTTGGTGAATTTGGCCTCAAAACTCAAATCCTGACAACTTTAACCCAAGAAACAAGAAAGCCAGTGTCATTATTTTTCCTTGAAGTTTTTCATTCTTCTTTGGGGCATGATTTTCTTTTTCAAATATTTGTGTTTTTTTCCCCAGACATGTCCATATACACTGCCTGGCCCAAAAAAAGTCACCAAAAAAAAAAAAAAAAGTCATACACTCTAATATTTTGTTGGTTTAGCTTTGATTACGGCAAGCATTCACTGTGGCATTGTTTCGATAAGCTTCAGCAATGTCACAAGATTTATTTCCATCTAGTGTTGCATTAATTTTTCACCAAGATCTTGCATTGATGATGGTAGAGTCTGACCACCAGCCTTCTCCAGAACATCCCAAAGATTCTCAATGGGGTTAAGGTCTGGACTCTGTGGTGGACAATCCATGTGTGAAAATGATGTCTCATGCTCCCTGAACCACTCTTTCACAATTTGAGCCCGATGAATCCTGGCATTGTCATCTTGGAATATGCTTGTGGCGTAAAGGAAGAAAAAAATCCATCGATGGAATAACCTGGTCATTCAGTGTATTCAGGTAGTCAGCTGACCTCATTCTTTGGGAACATAATGTTGCTGAACCTGAGCAACTGTAGCAACCCCAGATCATACCACTGCCCCAACAGGCTTGTACAGTAGGCACTAGGCATGATGGGTGCATCACTTCACCTGCCTCTCTTCTTACCCTGATGCGCCCATCACTCTGGAACAGGGTAAAACTCAACTCATCAGACCACATGACCTTCTTCCATTCCTCCAGAGTCCAAGCTTTATGCTCCCTAACAAACTGAAGCCTTTTTTTCTGGTTAGCCTTACTGATTAGTAGTTTTCTTAAGGCTAATCCTTTGAGTTCCCTTTGCATTGTGCGTGTGGAAATGCTCTTACTTTTACTATTAAACATAGCCCTGAGTTCTACTGTTGTTTTTCTTCCATTTGATCTCACCACACATTTAAGTGATCGCCCATCACCATCATTCAGGATTTTTTTCCGGCCACATTTCTTCCTCGAAGACGATGGGTCCCCACTATCCTTCCAGTTTTTAATAATGCGTTGGACAGTTCTTAACCCAATTTTAGTAGTTTCTGCATCAATCTCCTTAGATGTTTTTTCTGCTTGATGCCAATGATTTGACCCTTCTCAAACAGACTAACATCTTTTCCACGACCACAGGATGTGTCTTTCCACATGGTTGTTAAGGAAATGAGGAGCAACTCATTGCACCAGTTGGGGTTAAATAACTTGTTGCCAGCTGAAAGATAATCGCCCATGCAGTGATTATCCAATAGGAGGCTCATACCTATTTGCTTAGTTAAATCCAGGTGGTGACTTTTTTTTTGGCCAGGCAGTGTTGCAAAATACAGGCTTATCATACAAATTAATTAAATTGTCCCTCAAGGGATTTCTATTCCTCTAAGGTTATTGAATTTCTTTTTCTTACTCAAATATTTGATTTTTTTTTTCCACACAGACATGCCCTCTCCAGTGTAAATGTAAAATAGTGTAAACTTTGTGTAAAATTGAACTGAAGCGTTTATCTGTACCTCCGTTTTGGCAACTTCATGATTTTTTTTTTCCTTTTTAAAATCTTTTTTGAGTTGCAAAACATTTCAAAGCACTTTCACACATCTTAACTTTGTATATCTTACAAAGATAGTTGACAGGTATGTTAACTCTCTGATGCATGTCTGATGCATGAAATAAAGAAAAGTGTTTTTTTTGTTTGTTTGTTTTGTTTTGTTTTGTTTTTATACCTGAAAAAGAATAAAAACACTTCAGGAAAAAATCATTGAAAAGAAAAATGACCATCAGACAGCGGTCCATTGCTGTGACCACAGAGGGTTAAAATGAGGTCATCACACAGCAGCGGAATTACATTTCAATTTCAGCTCATCCAAGAAACAGGAAAAAGACAGTGGCATGTAACAGAGGGCGGACAAGAGGGGGACTGGGGGACAGCCAGTGTGTGTGATGCCCGGTTTCATTACACAAGGAAAAAGAGCACAAGAGGGAGGAAGAGGGGAAAAAAAAGAAGCAAATACCGAACTAGGCTCCTATAAGGGGCCAAAGTGTGGGATTAGGTAAAAACACTTGAGCACATAAGCAACATAATAAACCATCACAACAAAACTTGAAGACACTGAGGCTCAGCAGACTGCGCTGTAATGACGGGGAGGGGAAGTCAAGAAGGTGTTAAGTTGGAGGGGGTGTGTGTAAAATGGACCCAGGCAATAAGATTCCAAGATTTGACTATGCCCTGAAACTTTTGGTGGTAAAAAATATGTGACACTTTTATGTGAAATAACAGAAGTGTCTCTGTGTAACTCCATCAGAGAGGATACCAGGAGTGACAGATAAGAGCCACAAACAGCCTTTAATAGACACCTTAAGACCACAAAGCTGCAGAATACACAACCCAGTGACTTTGACGTACTCACAATCTGTTTAGTAAACTGATGCAGTGCTGAAAGAAATCTTTACCTTCTTTTTGAACCCACACAGACTGGATGAAAGCATAAAAGAAAGATGTAAATGAAACAATTCTTACCACTCAAAGTCAGCCTCAGTGCAGTCACAGGGGCCCGACGTCATCGACACAGAGTACGTCTTTCCCATAACGCACCTGGATGTTGGTTTCAGCTTCCGGTAGATTCTTTTCACTCCCATGAGACACGGCTCTCCCTGCGAGAGAAAAGTCACACGGAGTGAGTTAAAAAAAAAAAACATGAGCCACTGGAACTTGCCACCATAAATAATTTACACGATGCAACCAAGCATGCGTAGATCTCTGTGAAAAGCACCGCTGCCTCCCTCCCAGCTTGTTGTGCATTCCTGTTCAGCGAATATTTACGGGATTTGTGCCGTGTGGTGTGCTAAACTAAACAACTGTTCCTCCATCACAAGTGTCAAACCTGAGAATGTGCTGCTTGAGTTATTCTTTAAAGAGATTTTTTTTTTTTTTAGAGACATGGAGAGGAAGGAATTTCAATCACAAAAGCTGCCTGCAACCAATCCATTTTTAGACATGTGTCTATGAGTGGGAAGTGAATCTACAATCAGTTGGAATGCAACAAAGATGAGAGAAAAACAGAAGTCTGTGACTCCACATCCTGCCTAAACTTCTACTGTTTTCATCAGCAGAACTTTCTGTCTCTGTGCATTAGGTGTCACTAGTGAGATGCTTAAAAATTGGGCTGTTTCACATTGTCCTCAACTTCCCCACTAAAACAAAAACAGCAGCCTTTGTTTGAGGTAACGTTAAGCTTTTCTTCCTATGACTTGGACCTATAAGACGTCTACATTTAGGCAGGTTATTCCTGTAATTGGCTTGGACTCTTGTCATCTCCTGTGCTCCATGTTTTGATCATCAGCCTGCTCAGAGCATATGCTTGTCTCAACCAATAACAGAACTGGGACATGAATAAAGGCACGCTCTAAGTCTCTGGCTCGGAATCAGGTCTGGACAGGTTGAGGGGTATCTGAGGAGGTTTAATGTATGCAAGGAGGTTGGAAAGTGCTGGTCCATGGGGGCGTTAGAGCATCAAGACGAGTCTGCAGAGAATCTGTAAAAGAGTCCAGCTTCAGTCCACTCACTCCTCCGCCGGGCTGAAAGCAGATCTGGTCAGCCAGTGATCACACATTACTCTGTCAATGATGACGAGAGTGTGATCAAGGAGCAGTGCTCCAGCTCCGCTCTGTACTTTTCAGGCACTGAAAAGATAACAAGCTCAAAAAGACTTCAGACGTTTCGACTTTCCATGAAGGAACTGACAACTTCCTTTGGAAAAGACTCCTACACTGAAAACTTTAATCCTCTTTGGGTATTTTGTTTATGCAGCAGAATGAAGGTGTGTCAATAAGCTGAGAGTGCTGACAGAAGATAAATAGGCTGAGCCTGATATCACTCTTTTTATGTTACCTTGAGCATTATATTTACTTTGTACAATCTCCTTTCACTGCCAGAATCCTATACACTCCCCTCAGTGGCCTTAGGCCGTCCAAACAAAGACAGATCCAAAGTAGTGTCCATAACATAACCCATACTTTTTATTGTGTTGAGACAGATGAGAACACCAGAGGCTGCAATAAAGGCATTTTGGAAGCCTCCCGATGAAAGTCTTTCTGCAGGGGTGTGTGTTCTCCCTTGACCCAAGGTGTCTTCATGTCTCAGCTTTTTGTCTAAGATCTAAATGATTTTTTGGAAACAATGTCAATACTGAGACAAATATTCATCTCTTTTTTAATTCAATACCTTGTGGCTCATTTTGTAAAAGTGTAAGGCATCTCCACAACTGTCACGTGGCATGTAAGCCCAGTTTCCACCCCATTCCAACTGTACAGCTACCAGTATGGATCAGTACAGTTTGGTACAGGTGGAATCAGCAAGTCCTGATTAGAGATGGGGCCCATATTTCTTTTTTTCTTTCCTGGATTTAATTCTTTATCCCTTCATCTCCAAACCACCTTCAAGGAATACAACAGATCTACAGCTCTGGGAAAAATTAAGAGACCACTGCAAATTTTTCAGTCTCTCTGATTTTGCTATTTGTAGGTATTTGTTTGAGTAAAATGAATATTTTTGTTTTAGTGTAAAAACTACGGACAACATTTCTCCTAAATTCCAAATATTGTCATTTAGAGCATTTATTTGCAGAAAATTAAAAATGGTCAAAATACCAGAAAAAAATCCAACTGTTTTCAGACTTCAAATAACGCAAAAAACAAGTTCATATTCAATTTTAAACAACACATTACTATTGTTTTAACTTTGTAAGTATTTGGAAATCAATATTTGGTAGAATAACCCTGATTTGCAATAACTTCTCTCATGCGTCTTGGCTTGTTCTCCACCAGCTTCACAGAGGAGAGTGATGACCACAGCAATGGTTTTCATACATTTCCTAGTTAAATAAGATTTGTTTCAGGTGATCACCTCATCAGTACTTTATTAGGTAGGAACAGGTGGGCTTGTGTTGGAATTTAACACACACTGCAATGGAATGACTGTCATATATGTAGAGATGCTGATTTCTGAGAATTTGCAGTGGTGTCTTAATTTTTTCTAGAGCTGTGTATAGATAAGGAAAGTTACCTGTCCAGGCAACTACAGTAACAGACACGTACTACTGGTGAGAACTGTAGCTCCAATTGACGCTGACAATCACTGATTGTAAACAGTCACAGTTGACTGATGGCCTCTCCCATAGCAGAGCTGTTTGGCAATGAAGGTCCCTTGAAGACCAAGAGTTAATAAATAGAACTGATGAGCATTACCCAGTTCAGTGCTGCTCTAATGGAACAATGGAGGCGTTAAGGTAAGGGTTGTGGCTCAGCATTTCAACATTAAGCATTTGCTGCAAGAAAGTGCTTAATGTTGAAATGGGACTCAGCATCTCCACATTGAGCTTTTCCTGCAAAGAAATGCAAGAGTGTTGAAATGCGGTGCTCAGCATTTTAGCGTCCAGCATTTGCTGAAAGGAAATGCTGGACACCCCTTTAGTACATGAATGTAGTCTCTGTGACGTCACCTGCCTGTTTCTGCTCAGTTAAGAAACGTGGTGTGTAGTGCGTGTGAGTGGACCATGTGTTAGGTTTTTGAGTAACTGTGGCCTTTTTGGAATGGGTGAGTTATTGGTTTTGGATGCTTTTCCAGGCAACTTAAAGAAGACTCTCAGTGAACTGCAATCTTTTTAGCACCCCAACATAGGCTTCATCCACAGACTGGGGCTAGTAACGTTAGCCACATTCAGTGTTTAATGAATCAAGCTTCATTTGATTTTTCCTCTGAGGTTTTCTAACCTTATGATTTAAGCTTGATTGACTAAAAAATGTTTGCTTTTGAAATATACTGTTAAGATTTGACAAAAAAAGTAATGGTTACTTCTCATTGTTCATGCTATTTAATAATTCATGTTCACATCATGATTGATAATAATATGTGTGTACCTGGTTGTGAAGGTGCCACGTCTGATAATCAGCCTCTGTACACCTCCTGTTGAAGATGGACCTGAAATCTATTTTCACCAGCTGCCACTCTGAGCGATGACTGACATGACCAAATATCCTGGAAAGAAACATAAAAACAGTCATTTTACATCCAAAACATGCTGCAGATAGTTATCCTGAGATATCAAGGTGTTATTGAAGTACAAGGATGGTGATATTCTATTTCAAATATACGCAACAAACTGCTTTCTGTCGATGAATATGTTAAACTTTGTAGCCTCAAAATGTACATACACATATACAACTAAATACTCCTGGTTTTGTAAGTGGGGCAGAGTTTAGTGCTTGGCAGTTAACATGCTGATGAAAGAAGCAAAAAGAAAGTTTCAGAAATTCTCTGTGACTGAGATCCAACATTTTCTCTTTTCTGAATATTAAATTATCATTCAAGTACATTTAATACTGTTTGAATGGTTTCATTGTTAATTGCATAAGTGTGATATCAATTGTGTCAGGCCCCTTCACCTCCCTGTTTTAATTCAACATGCTGAAATGTAACCTTTTATGAGGTATTCAACTGTTTTTGGTGACTTATCTATCAGGTGTTGAGGGAAACTCAAGTGGAGTTGGACCCAACTGTAGGATTTCACTCAAAATGTTAAAACCAAACTCCAAAAGTCCCAACACAACAAGAATCCAGAAACTCAATTAAATGAACCTCATGAAAATCTAAAAACCTAAGATACGATGAAGGACACAGGAGACATGAACTGACACAACAATGGTTCAACAAAGACTGAACTCAAGACAGAGATTAAACAGACAAGGGACTAATCAAACACAGGTGTGACACAAGACACAGGTGAAACACGTGAGCGGCAATCAAACAGGAGAGAAGCTCAAGAGCAACAGGAAAAGAGTGAAAGGGCAAACACAAGGGAAACAAGAAGAACTAAGTGAACACAGGACACAGGGGGAAGTACACAACAAGAAACACTAGTAAATATAAACCATGGATGATAACTGTGGAGCTAAATCCAGGCTAAAGTATTGTGATTTGAAAAAAAAAGATAGAAAAAATAAATTTTGAAACTAAAAGTTAGAAGTTCTTTTCTTGAATTTTCTGAAAGATAAAAAAATATTATTATTATTATTATTATTATTATTATTATTATTATTATTATTATTATTAATACAGATAAGTGTTAGATAACTGTTTTCAGTTTAAATATACTTTTAATTCAGCTCTGGAATTATTTTTATCACATAATTTTGTTTTCATTTTTTTCAGTTGCAGAATTAACCCTCTGATACATGAATTATGAAAGTCAGTGTCAGGATTTTTCCCTTTAGTGTTTTTATTTGTCTTGAGGCATGAAAAAAGTTTTCCACTTAAAGAAGTACATATATTTGTATAAGAATTCAACATAAAATGGTGTTAACTTAATGTAAATATGACTTTTTTTGTTTGACTTGTTTTCTTTCATTTTTTCTTTTTTTTAGGTAACTTCATGAATAATCTTTTTTAAATGCTTTGCGAAGCATTTGAACTCTCTTTCGTTCATTTTAACACTGAATAATTTATAGTTTAAAAGCTTTTTCACCCTCAAATGTTTGTCTATAACATCTTTTAAAATATATATGTTTGGAAAAAAAATGAAAAACATTTTTTCAGGCCCTAAGAAGAAAAAAAAAATCCTGACACAGGCTAATATGAATTTCCACCACATGGACCATTGAATTTAGGGGTAAATAACTTTTAAATAGGTGTCCACTGTAGTGACCACTATGCACCACAGGGTTAATATTTTCAGGTTCAAATCTTAACTTCTGAATTCCAGAATTCTTTTTTTCACCTTCAGATCTTTTTTTCACTTTCAGATCTAATTTTTTTTTTCAGTTTCAAACTTTTTTTTAGCTCCATACTAACCCAAAATACAGAAATTAATCTGAACAAGAATGAAATATAACCAAAATTATAAACTGTAAACTAAGAACTGAAAAAGAAAACTTGAACCAAAAACCGAATCATCACATTGTGCATGTCGTGGTAATTGTAAAATTAGAGAACTTCCAACTTCCTCCTTTTTCTGAAAGGTTGTAAAGGTCGAAGTGCGGCTCTGCTTAAGGTACATTAACTAATGTAACACCAAGACTAACCATAATAAGTTCATTACACTCACACATTTTTTACAGTTCAATAATTGTGCCTGTCATCTATGTACGCCTATGCATTAAAAAATAAAACAAATAAAAAAATAAGAAAATAAAAAATACATACTTTGCACATTTTTGAGCACCAATTAAGCTCAGGACAGTGCATTTTAATGTTACTTGATGTTTTTGTATCATGGAAGAGTGATTCAGAGTTAATTTTAACCCATTTACAGAAACTCTGAAGCAACAAAGACAACAAAAAAATGAAAATGATTGATTTTTTCAGTGCATTGTCTGATGTTCATGATGCTACAGTGATGTTCTGGTGTTCTAAAATGCCAGCAGTGAACTTTCTGTGACCACACACACTGCAGCCTTGAAAAAGCTTCTTTTGGAGTTGTAAGTCGCTTGCACCAAATGTTTGAGTGCTTCTGTTCGTGTAACTCTCCTCCTTCCCCTGAGGGACTGTCACACAGTTCTGAACCACAGAGTTCTTCAATAAAAGATCCTTACAGTTTATATGATTTTATATTTTATGTTTATGGATCAATGTTTTACATAGATATGTGTCTTGGATTTTTATTTTAATCCCCAAAAGGGGCAAGAATCAAAAAATGGTAAGTTTTCTGACCTTTAGTATGTATATGAAAATGACATTTTGTAAAATGTCACTTAGGTTTGATGACAATGTATGGTTGAGAAATAGGATTTTAGAGTATTTCAATGAGTGCTCCAAAAAAAAAAAAAGTAAAGGGCTGAGGAGTTATATACTTGACCTCCTGGATGGAGCCTGCAGGTGGATGCTGGGTTGATGTTGGGGCTGGATGTTTGAGCGCTTCTCTGGTGCAGAGAAGAGGCAGAGACTGGGACTCATGCAGCAAGAATAGATTTGCTAAAATAGACGGAGATGTTCTTTGGATGACTGTGAGAGTGACAGATGTCAAGTGTGAAATGTCACTTCAGCTGGAGTTGCCTGCCTGAACCAGTCACTGTCGTTGTTTTTAGAACAATATACTATGTATATGTATATATGGGTCAATGACAAAAAGAGGGTCTAAAAACGTGTTTTTAAAAAGTTCTTTGAAAATGGATAAAAAAACATATTTCTGAGAGAAGAATTATGTTTTCTAACAGATTTCAGTAGTTGACCAACATTTCAAAGTTTTTAGGTTCATAATATTTTTTTTATTTTTAATTTGAGCACCCAAAAATGTCAGGTGGTGCAACCAAATATATTAAAATATATTTATATGTTCCTGTTATTTTTTCTGTGTGAAATTATTGGCAAGTATCTCTCAAGTGTCTGTAGTGACTCATACATTTTCATTTTGTGTGTTTCATTTGTTTTATTTGTGAATAAGATAAATAATTTGATGTTAAAATAACATTTCACATTATTAAATTGGTTGTAACCTGACATGGAAATTGTTCCAGTCACCAATGAAGTGAAAAAACCTTTTTTATCAGTATTTCAGAGAAATCTACAAACTTTTCCACTTGCAGTGTTTACAGTAAACCCGAGGAGACCGACTACGTCAAAGGACAAAGGACAAAATAAGAGAAGTGAAATTTTATTTTCAGATTACAATGCCAACGTGGTCCCTGACATTTGACAAGGTGAAAATTACGGGACAAAAGTTTTTTAAATTTCTCAACAGCTTTAAAATTCTTTTTATTTTCAAAGAATGTTTTATTTAAAGAGGTTCAAGCATAAAATAATGCCACTGTGTTTTCAATTTCAATTTACAAGAATTGACATTCAATTCTTAGAGTTTAATTACTGTGGATACTTGTCAGGACGGTTGCACCACCTGACATTTTGGGGGTTTGAGGAACCAAAACACAAAAAAACATGTTATATTTTAATAGTTTAAAGATGTGTTCAAATAACACATGTTTCATAGAATAAAGAAATACATGTGATGAAATACTCAATTCATGATGGAAGGAAATATTGCTCTCAGACACAAAAAAAGGGACGTCACGTAATTGACCCACGTGCAATTAATGCTCTTCATGCTCTTAATCTTTAAGAATTGTAATATTGGATCCAATTTGCCTGCACTATGAGCACCCCTCATTTCTAGTTTATCTATTACTTCATTTTTAGTCATGATTGTTGTGATGTTGTTGTGGTTGTGTCTGTTGATGTTATTGTCTTGAATGTCCGTTTTTTTATGTCAAACTGCACTGCAAACCAAATTTTCCCTCGAGGGACAATAACGTACTGAACTGAACTGAACTGATTCAAACAAATACACGCTCTGGCTGTTTGGTATTTTATGGTATACATTCCTCTGTTTGCCTGTGTGACAATGATGACAACTAAAGCCCCGTGTCTTCATTAACAGAAGCCAAGGTAGCTTAATAAAAATTGCATGATGGGAGTAATACATTCTGAGGATTACAGCTGAGTTCTTATTGTGTTTTTAGTTTACACTGTCTGTAGTTCAGATTAATCTTCCTGAGTAACAGGGTGTAGAGCAAAAGGAGGTTTGGACCTGCACAGGAGAAGGAGAACAGTCTGTAAACTTGGATTGAACTGTCTGAAAATCACCCGGCTTATGAAGCCACAAACAGGATATAATCAGCAGCTACACAGCTTCCCATTGTGAGCCGGCACAGACCTGCAGAAGATACTGTGTTCTGTGCTGTCTGACTCTTTTAGGGAGGTAATCGTTTCTGACGTAAGAAAACCCTCAAAGATGCATTGTTCCGCTTTTGATTCAAAAAAGTTTCTATCACTTTGCTCATCTCTTCCTTTGGATGAATGAAGTCTGTCATTTGTTATTTAGTGAACCTAAGAGTGACTGTATGAAGGAAAAAAATCTATCATCGAGCTCCTGATGAAGTTAAAAAATGTACCTTTCACACCTTTTGGGATGATTTAGAAATTTACACAGGGCAGTTTTTAAAAAATGACATATATTAACTAGATATGTCATTCCTTCAAAAGCTGAGAGTGAATGAGGGGAAAAAAATGCCCTCTTGTTGCAAACAGGCAGTGAAGGATGATGAAACTTTGCAGTCATGTGAAGACTGCAAAGACTTTTCTTAGAAGTGCAGTGAGGACTAACAAATTGGCATTGACTGCAGTGACACATGTGGCTGGAAGCAGGAGAGTTTTCCGGGATAAAGACTCCGTTTCCCATGAGTACCATCACCCACTGTCATTAAGATACGACCCCTAGCCAAGTCGAGTAGAGTAGGGCTAAGACGAGTCAGTGGAAAAGGGCCAAAAGTTTGCTTCCTCTCACGTTTCAAATAGTAGCTCTACATAAATGTTGATTAACATATTATCTATATATTGGACAAACAAACAAACAAAAAAAATACTGTTAAAAAGAAGATCCTCTCTCGATGGATTTTTCCAAAACAAAGTTAAGCTAACACACATCCTGGTTCATCATGACTGTGGGGAGCAAGGGCTTATAGGAAGTGGAGTCTTTGGCCCAATTCCAATTCCTTTCTTAACCCTCAATCTTAACCCTCAAGCTCAACCCTCAATCTTAGTCGCCCTCAAAACCAAGTGTTAAGGTCTATCTTGTGACTTAGAAATGGGACACCCCTTAAATGCAAATGAAATTGTTGTGGACTGTCTGTCAGTTATTCCTTTGGTTAGCTTGATCAAAAAAAATAGACATATTTATTGTGTTGGTGCCTGTATAAGTCGACAGTGTCGTATGGTATCAAATAACTTTCCATTTGTGGTCGATATTGATAGCAATGTATTGAGACGCCGATGTCCTCTACTGTAATCGGGCCAGTAGAATATGGTAATAGTCGTGTTCGTACAATATATCCGACAATAGAACTATTTTGTATTACATTACCATGGAGAAAAATGACCATTTTGTAGCGTTTACTAACTTTAACGATAGCAACATGGCTTGTCCGCACCGGACGCTATTGACAAAAGATCGTAAAATAAAAATAAATGTTCTGCAACAACGAGGTAAATAATCCATAAAATGGGTCTAAACTAAGATAATACAATGGTTTTTGTCATATTTATATCTCCATTAACAAAGAAAATACTATATTTGTAGCTCGCCTTCTCTGCCGCTTTGGACGCCATGTTTATTTACCGACAATACGCAATGCATTCTGGATGTCCCTTAATCCCAAGGGTGGTGTCGGAAAATCTCAATATTGAGGGAGATACAGCCTCAGTCTTACCCCTCAACCTTAACATTCTGAGAATCGGGACAGCACTTACACTTCGCGGGAGCGCGCATTTTGAGATTGAGGGTTAAGACAGGAATTGGAATTCACCCTTTATCTCTAAGGCCAACACTAGCTTTTCCACAAAGCTCTTACAGCTGTTTTAAATGCACTGGTTTGGTCTTTGTTGCACATTGTCACCAACAATGACACCGTAAGAACAAACTTATAACTTCCTGTTGTGTAATCCCATCTTACTGTTTTCTTCACTTCTATAACCAGAAAAAGTTTTCTGTTTCATTGACCTGGTGATGTGAAAACAAATGCATAATCAAGTTTGAAGGGTTTCACCAACTCGTTGTCATTCATTGTTTGGAGTGTGTGTCTGTTATCTCACCATCTGTCTGCTAACAGTCTTTCACCTCAGGAGCCTCTAAAGCTAAATAACGCTTTGCAGATTTTTTTTTTTTTTTTTTT
>RPOG01002616.1:0-35537 GCA_008086565.1 Thalassoma bifasciatum | reverse complement strand
TTTGATTTCCCTGATTGACAGATTTCCACGTCGATGAATCACTCACGTCATGATGAGCGTCTCCTCCCCGGGCTCACCCAGCACCCCGTCCACGAACAGAGGACTGTTGGTGAAGCTGTACTTGCTCCACTGCCGCCCTTCGTCAAAGCTCAACCTGCGAAGACAAACAGCCGTCACGAGCGCCAGCGACACTCACTCCCCCCCGCTGTGTGCACACGCTAATGACCCTGAGAGTTGTCTAACATCTTTATTTCATATTCCGCGCAGGGCTGAGGCGCTCCGCTCACTGATCAGTGGAGCCAGACTCATTATGGCTTCAAACACAGAAAGGTGAAATTGAATGACAATTGTCAAAGCTGGTTCTTCCATGGCTGGTGAGGTTTTCTAGCCAGAGCAATATCATCCTGCAGTCTGGAGACAAACTCATTTGCCTTTGTTTGACTAACTTAAGTCTAGAGCTTCCTCTGAGAGAATTAGTCACGCTGTGACAAATGGCGTCTCTGTCATAATGACTCACCACAGGTGTCGGATGGGAAGCGGAGTGTGTCTTATTGCCACCAGGGCTCCTCCTTGGTCCAGATACAGCACCGCGTACTCCTCATTGAAGATCTATAGGGACGCACAAAAGAGAGAGGCTCACTCTGTAGAGGCTTATTAGCAGTGTACATGTCGGACACATGTCTGCTCACCCTCTCTGCATCATTAAAGGGAGCAGAGTCATAAGACACCACGCACACAGTCACACAGAGCCACATAAAGTATACATCACAGTTAAGACTTGCTACATCAGCTCAGAATAATTATATTTTATTGCTTTGCGGAATCACAAACAAGCCTCATAAATTAAAAAACGCCAGGATCTAGTGAGGTAAGGGTGCATTGTACACACACAATCAAATCATTCTTCAGCTTTCATTTGATTATCGATCTTAAAAGCGCTGTCTGGTGTATTAGGCTTAAAAGCCTTTATGATAAAAGCAGAGAAATGGAGGACAAGGAGGCGGAGGAGGAGGAGATATTTCCAGTGAGAGGATGGCAGGTCTGTCAGTTCACAGTGCTCCATATGGCATGTGGGTGTGATTAAATCTGGCTCATCCTTGGAAAAATTAATTATCAGGTGCAAGTGAGTAATATTAATACTATAACATATTTGCTGTAGCAGAGCACACACACGCACTCACACACTCACACACGTGAAAGTCTGCAGGGAGCTGGTGTCAGCCAGAGAGGAGTGAGCTGACACTTATGAGCTTCATAAAAACTGGCACATCCATCCATAGCATGTCCTCTGACATGTATTTATCCAGCTGTATAATCAGGGCTGGAGCCTGCAGCTGTGTTGAAATGCAGTACAAATTAATTTTAGAGTTGTTAATCATATTCTGCTCAACCCGTCCACATAAAGCAAGCAACTGCCTCTGGGGGTGAAAATGAAGACGACACTGTCATGAGAAAAACTGCAGCTCCAATAGTTCCTACTTTACCTTAGAAAACTATCATAACAAATAGTAACACCATCATCAACTTTGGGAATATTTGACCCAATATAATATTCCCGCCAAAATAACACTTCTCATTGAAATATATTTAAGTGCAAAAATGTATGGCAAAGTGCAGTATTTTTTTACTCTGATACTTTTCGGTAATAGTGGTTATTGTGGTTTGTTGCTTCACTTCTGCAGACAGGCAAAAAGTTTGGACATACCTTCTCATTCAATGAACGTTGTCTTTATTTTCATGACTATTTACTGGACTGACTGACCTTAATTTTTTAAAGTAATGATGGCCACTCATTTTTCTTTAGTTAGCTGATTGGTTCTTGCCATAATATGAATTTTAACAGTTGTCCAATAGGGCTGTCGGCTGTGTATTAACCTGACTTCTGCACAACACACCTGATTGTTCCAACCCTATTGATAAAGGCAGAAATCCCACTAATTAACCCTGATAAGACACAGCTGTGAAGAGAAAACCATTTCAGGTGACGACCTCTTGAAAAATGCCAAAAGTATAAAAAGCAGTAATCAGAGTAAAGGGTGGATATTTTGAAGAAACTAGAAGATAAAACATGTTTTCCGTTATTTCACCTTTTTTTGTTAAGTACATAACTCCACATGTGTTCATTCTAAGGTTTTGATGCCTTCAGTGAGAATCTACAATGTAAGTAGTCATGAAAATAAAGAAAAGGCATTGAATGAGAAAGTGTGTCCAAACTTTTGGCCTGTACTGAATGTATGTAGACATGCACATAGCCTCCAGTTTGAGTTGTCATTACTTGCTGCTCAGTGAAAATGTTGCTTGAATGGAATTATTGTGTCTCCATAACTATTTCTGCTTGACGTAAGTTTCAGTTGTTGGCGCTGTTGTTGCTGCGCAGCTCTTAATTCGCTCTTAATAGACGAAGTGGCGCGAGTAACGTGTGGAGCAGGATCAGACAATTTTTCCCACTTTGCCAATAGGTGGCAGGACTAGCACAGTCTTTCCTGATTGGCGGTACTGAGGATAGACTTTACAAAGAGACTGTATTTGTTACTGCTGTTGGATTTTTGTGTTTTCCTTTTTTTCTGAAGTTGATTGTTTTTAGCAGACTTTAATACCCGATGATGACAGCTGTAATTGAGGTCAATGTTTATATTGCAATTTATTTCATACTTAAATTGTATTTACATAAGAGAAAAAACAAGATGTGTTTAAATTTTCTATTCTGCTTATATCAATGTGTCTTTCCAGAACCACACACAAAACCAGTTCACAAAGCATGGAAATGAGCGTGTGTTGTTAATAAAAATCCATTGAGGAATAAAGTGACAACTGTTATTCTTACCACACACACTTCATTGGACCTGGAATATCCAAACCTAACTACAGTATCATACACAGGTCCCACCATAGCATCCCAATTTCTTTCAAAGTTTGATTGCCATCACTTTTCACATAATAGTGCTGTGTAACTATAAATAAATACACAACTTTGTTGCTTTACATCTTGAGAAAAGTTGTCATGGAAAAAGAAAGGTATAGTTAAAAAGATTTGCTGTATATTTAGTTGCTTCAAAACAAACACACCGTGGTAAGAGTCATGTTCTTCGACAATGGAAAGTCCTCACAGCTCCTTGAGGTAAAGCATTGATGGCATCATGTACTTTTGAGGACTTCACTGTTGGGTCCCAAAGCAGCAAAAGGGCCTTTCATCAACAGTTCAACATGTCTATCATTATCACTTTCGTCTATGTGACATGTTTGGACCACCCAGTCTTCTACTAAGCTTGACCTGTATCCACCAACTAAACAGACTGGTGTATTTAAGAGATCAGACAATAACCATATCCATTATAACAGCATTTAAAGCTTTTACATGTTCAATAAACCCATTGATACCAAATGAAAATCTCTGTTGATGCGCTGAGGCTTTCTCTCATGACTCAAACCGTCGAGTCCTGAGAGGATCCGATGCCACGGAAAATAGACTCTGAAAAGAGCGGGTGAGGTGTGCATCTCAACGAAAAGTTACGCCAAATTAAACATGGCACTTCCATTGGAATAGTTTTCCTACTTTGCTCAGTGAGCGGGACTGTTTAAACTTTTATGTTGGCTCTGCCTCTGAACCAACGTGAGAAAAAGAGCAGGCTGAATAATGTGTTCACTTCCTTCCTGGAGGGATGCTGATCTCCTCAACGAGGGGGTTAAAGGTGAAAGTCACAGTATCTGCTGATCTCACCTGGATAGAAGAAAGGCTGATAACACACCTTTTGAACAGAACTTTTGGTGTGTAGCCAACATATCAGCTTCCTCACTCCACTGTAGTGAGTGACACCAGAACTGCAATAATATCACCATCAGCATCAAAGTTGGAGAAAATCAAAGGAGCTTCATTTATTTATTTTGTTTAATTGAAGTTCACTGATTTCAATTTGAAAGAATTGGCTCTGTGTGAGCTTTTTGCAAAAGTTTAAACTTTATCAACCTGCCTCAGTCACCAACATCTGTTTGAGAATTCTGAGGCAGATTCGTGAACGTGTCCTTCAACCGTTCTCCTGTGTTCTCCAGCTTCTCAATACCTTGTCTTTGTCCTTCAAACTCACACAGTCAATGTTAGCGTGTGTATAAACCGCTCTATTGCTCAAGAAGTCAAGTGTTAGAGAGGCTTTGCTACACTTAGAAAAGAATTTGCACCTAACAGAGTAAAATTTATTTAAAAAAAGTTTGATGTAAAAATGTAAGGGGAAATTTGCTTCAGACAGGAGAGAGACACTGACAATGTCCAACTCTTTCTTTCAAGATTCACACGATCTGACAGCTCATGTAGTCTCATCTATTCTGACCCTCTGAGCATGTGTCAGATCTGTTGTTGAACAGCTTTCTGTCGGGGTTCTTTCTGTTGCCTTGACAGATTTTTCTGTGAGTTCCACATACAGCGGCTGTTTCACTTCAGCTGTCCTACCAATAAAGGAAAAATTCACAAGTAATATAATTTTACAAAAAGGAACAACTGCATGTTAAGGATTATTATAGGCGTGAATCTGCATTTTGTTTCAAAATATTCAGCTATTTCTTTTTTTAAGTTATTTTTTTGGCCTTTGTGCCTTTATTGATAGTGGAGGACAGTGGATAGTGTCGGAAAGGGGAGAGAGAGTGGGGAGTGACATGCGGGAAATTGGCCACAGGTCAGATTCGAACCCGGGCCGCCCGCTCGAGGGCATAGCCTCATGGTGCGCAGCCATATCCACTAGGCCATCCGCACCCCAAAATATTCAGCTATTTTAAGTGCCGCCTTTATCATTGTCTGTAGTAGTGGGTGGATCGTTTTTATATACTGCTATATCGACTTTATCGACTCCCTCAAACTTGCGCTGCCTGCTCCATGATGGCAGAGAGGAGCATCCATTGGTGTTATTTTGCAGCTGAATACCAAATGATGCCATCTGTGATGTTTTCAGAAAACAAATAAGGCTCTGTAGCAGCATCATACAATTACACAAATGTCTAAATACACCCCAAAATTAGAACTCCGAGCTGTAAAATGAACAGAGGGAGGAGAAGAATCTCCAAACTACAGCCAGATCCCAGGCTCAGAGTCAGAAGTCAATAGCAGAGTTATTTTAGCATGACCAACAATATACAGAAAGTTGATTTCTAGATTTGAAAGTCAGCAATCTCCAACTTTGGTTTATTCTACTGTCAAAGTGTAATTGGTCTTGATTTTTAGGATATATTCAGCCAGTTAAATAAATTGAACTAAGTATTGAACGAAACACGAGAGCACTAACTTGGGGAGATTGTGATGTGCCACAGTGCAGGAAAGAATTTGGGGGAAATGGTGGCATCACTCAGATGGATACAGGCTTGGAACACACTGCCCACTCATGTTAGACTCTGTGACAATTACAGTTCTTTGAAACAGAACCTAAAACTGGGGTTGAAAACATACCAGACCTGCTCACATGGGTAGTCTCTTTGTCTTTTCTGTATTACATATAGACTTTTAATCTTTATGTAACTTGGGATTGACCTATTGTAATATTGTTATAATGTATTGTAATATTTCTATATGTTTCATGCAACTGTTAAGTGTTACTGTTTGTATGTTTTTATACAGCACCTGCGTTCGGACAATGGATGAAATCTAGACTGCCACCTAGTGTAAGTTATTTGCCAATGCTGCCCTAAATGACCAATATTGCTGATTTCCTTAATATTTTTTTAATGTTTCTGCAATGGTTAATCTGTCAGTATGTACCAACTCTGATCTTTTATAACTGCAATGCTTAAATATAATGATTGTTGTTATCCATGAATAATCAAATGTGCTGTTTTATGACAAAACAGATGAAACTTAAAACACAGGTTTATTATGTGCTTGACAAATTATCTTTTTATTTTAATTCATGAACTGAAATATTACTTTTCGTGGTTGTGTGTTATTCTTGATCAATTTGGACCAAATTCTTTTCTCTGAAGAGTATCACTATCAATATCAGCAATACTGGCCCTATGTTTACTGAGTTTCAGATAGATACCAAATTTTGCAGGATTGCACACCACTTATTGTCTGAGACAAGTGAATATATGCTGGTTGAATATTATATTTCGGACAGTTGTAGAGCGACAACAAAATTGATCCTGATTCTGGCGTACTTCTTTTTTTCTTTCCAGTGTTATGTTTGATTTTAATTGTAGTTAGATGCTTTTGATCGATTAAAAGATGGATGAAATGTGAAATATTAAAATGTGTTACTCAAATTTTGTCTTACAAATGGTCGGTGAAGTGGTTTTGATGTTTGTTGGTCAATGTCTGACACCTTCAAGTCAGCAATATTTGATGAAGAATGAACATTGAAAGTTGTGCTTCATAGGAAAATGCCCTCTTTTGTTTCTTGTACAAAGAACTGTACAAAAAATATGTGTCATAGATTCACTCATATTGATGGTTGGATGTCAATGTTCCACGATAGATAAATAAATAAAAAAAGATGAGAGGACTGCAAAACAGTATGATTTCAATAAAAGGTGCCCTCACCTGTCTCCATGTATTCCCGGCGTCTGAGGTGATGAACACACTGACGTTGCTGGTGGTCAACTCTGCACCAATGGAGCCTGAAGGAAAGCAGCCATTAAAAAGAGAAGAAAAGAAAGAAAAAAAAAACAGTTAGAGGACAAACCACCGAGAGTGCCTGAGCTGGATAAATACATAATGTAGCCTAAGATCAAACAAATCCAAAATTTGATAAAGAGCCTTTAGAGCTACAGTGGTGATTCAGCGGGGGGGCTCCAGCCTGCAGCTGCAGACTGGGGCTATAATTACAGCTCTCCATAAGAGCCACTGTTTCTGAGCCGTCCAACTCTCACCCATACTCCTTAATTAACCAATAAATCCAGATTATTGTTGTCATATTTCAGCAGTTCTGACCATCTCAAAAAGAGCTTCGTTAATTCAGTGCAGACTGCTGTAATTACTTTCATTCAGCCTGCAATTTTCAATCACTGCTTCTCTAGATGAGGTGTTACGAAGTGCTCGACAGTAACCGGCCTATCACAGCGGATGATGGTTCTGCAGCTTGCAGTGTTCGTGACAGTGGTTTTTGAGAGGTCGGTTTGAGTCATGCCCTTAAAACTTGGACTAATGTGAAAATATTATAAGAAAACAAGACTATGAGAAACTTTAGTTCATTGCACAGCAGTTAAACTAGATTTCATGTTCATCCCGTCCAAGAAACATAAAAAGACAGTGACATACAACAGGAGGAGGACAGGAGTGGGAAAGCCAGCGTGCGCAGAACCCTGTTTTATGGATAAGGAAACGGTGTACAAGAGGGAGGAAGAGGGGAAAAAAAGCAAATGCATGACTAGGCTCCTGTAAGGAGGGGCACAGTGGGGGAATAGGAAAAAACACTCGAAAACTTGCACATAAGGGAGGGGGAAAGGGTTATGATGATTGACAGCTGCTATTTGTGTGTAGTTTTTATTGAGGATATAAGAAACTTTGGGAAAAAGAGCCAAAAACGATTAGACCTTTGAAATAAAAAAAAAAAATAAATGTCATTTTTGCAGTTTTGTTCCAGGGGTGTCCAAACTTTTATCCAAAAGGGTCGTATTGCAGAATGTGAAAATGAGCAAGAGCCAACAGTCCTTGCGGAATCGTTTATTCACAGTGAAAGTAACTAATGAAAACTAATTTAGAAACTAATTTGTTTTGGCAGTTTCTGGAAAAAAACAAACAAACAAACAAACAAACAAAAAAACTGTTTCAAAGTTGAGTCAAACATGCTCGTGTTAATATCACAGGCCTATGAGATAAAACCAAACCTGGGAAAAAATATGTCGTTTATTTTGGCAGGTTCAGGATGCGGAAATGATTGTGTTTGTTTATAAGACTGTTACAAGGACATTTTCAAGCCCAAATATTTCTGATCCTGCATTCTGAACCATTCCCCATTTCATAACTTTACTTCAGTCTTTTGTTTGTTTGTTTTTCGTTTTTTCTTTCTTTTTTTTTTTTGAAGTGGGATATACACAGTCCAAATTTTTGTGAGATGTTACCAGATATATTTAGGTATTTTTCAAGCATCTGACAGAAACTTTAAATGTACACAATTAGGGCATGATTAATTTAAGTTACAAAATTAATACATATTAAAATGAAAGCTGGGGGCCGCATGAAAATTGACCGCGAGCCACAATTGGCCCCCTGGCCTTAGTTTGAACTTCCCTAGTCTAAGGTGTGGACATGGCCACAGCCTTCTCCAGTGACAGGGTGATTCCAGCTCCTCATGTAGTTTCAAAGCCAAAGCTCTTGTGTCTTGTGTGTATTTGTAAGTTCTGACTTTTTCTTGTTTCTTGTAATTCTCTTCCAACTTATCCTTGCTGCTCTCCTCTTTCCCAGTGCCTCCATGAGCTCTCCACCTCAGGCCTCAAGCCTCCTTCATACTCCTTACTTTGGACCATGGACCCTCTCCTCCACCCTCCATCCAGAAAACAATAAATTCATGTTAACTGATTCATTTATCCCCAGTTTCTCTTTCTTGGTCCAAGCATCAACTGGTTACAAACTACAGTAGCAACAGCCAATCAAATTTGATTTGACTTTTAATACAGTAAATCTTCTGGTCTGCATATTTTTTATCATTTGATGTTAATTAGTCTGGTTGAAAAGTTGGAAAAAGATCATTGATGAACTCAGAGGGAAAAAAAGTGACCTGCAGAGAGAGAGAGAGGGGGGAGCTTTTTCTCATATGGTGACACATTTCATCTTTTTAATTAGCACCATCATTCTTTTTGGGAACAGCATTGCTGATCAGCACATTTCTGTCTTGCATGCTGTGTGTGGCAGTTCATTTTCCAAAGAGCTGAAACAAAACTGTTTTTTTTTTTTTTTTTTTTTTTGTGAGAGCTCACATGTCAATGTTTCATATTTTGGTGCTGCTGCCCACAATTGTCAATAAGACTCATGATAATCCGAGTGAGCGTGCGATATCTAAATGACATGGTGGTTGAACTCACATCTGTGAAAATAAATAATATTTGCAATTGTCGATAAATTAAAGGTGGATTCCTGATATGTCTGCTCTGTCACACAAGGCCCCAGCAGCCTATCTCATACACAGTGAGTTGTGTGTGGAAGGATGTGATTCTGTGTACACTGAAAAACACTTATAGCCAAAGAAAGAGGCTTTATGGTATCATACTGACATCTCAGCTGTAATACACTTTATTTTAGCTGCAGTTTGTCTACAGTTAAGTGAAAAACACATTATTTTACAACCCCATTCGTGGTAGTTTATAGCTTAGTTTAACTGTTGGTAAAGTACCTCAGACAACCCCATTGAAAATTAAATTTCCCTTTCGAAGAGCTCTGTAGAAAGAACAACATCGCAGCTCTTTATCTTAAACAAACACTCAAAACTGCATCTACAATCCAGACACACAGCTCTGTTTGTTTTCTTCTCCACTTTCTCCGCATTTTCCTCCCCTGTTGTTTGCGCCTGACTAACGCAGTATATCTGGTGACCATCCCGATGTCATTGAACATTAGTTTCATCCCAAACTTTCATTCCAAAGTCCAGCCGGGAAAGACCAAGTATTGCTTTTTCATTTCACATCTCTGCGTGACATCTTTTCCAGTCGACTTTGAAACGGAGTGACATTGACTCTTGTCCCCCGGAGTATCCCACCTCCACTGACAACCGAGACACTTTTTCAGAGCCGGACTCATTTGAATTGTAAGCATAAGGAAATTTCAGCAGATTTAGTGCGGACCATAGAGAGTGACAGAAAAGGAAATTTGAGCTGTGAAGTTTGTTCAAAAGTTTCTTTCTGGTTCGTCTTTAACGTCTGGAGAGATGATTGACTTTCTGACCGAAGCTTATTCTGCATAAGCTCTTTCAGCTTTTTGACTTTAACCCATTCATCATTTGTGATACATGATAATAATTTATTAAAAACAAATTATACATTGAAGTTCTTTGTTTGTATGTTTGGCTCGAATTCCAGTTATTTGTTAAACATTAAATATAAAGTTGCCAAATCCATCTAAGTCCTGCATTTGGCAGGGCTGATTTGTTGATTTCAGGGTTTTGTTTTTCGTGTCAAACTTAATGTTTTTTTCAACCAAATCTTCAAACTTTTCTCAGAGTTAGTTGGCAGGATGTGATGAACCAAGGGATTTATTCTATCGCTACATTACAGTTTATTGTTGAAACTACAAGCCATCTGTCAAAGTTGAAGAGCTTCGAGGTGAACTGTTAGTAAGAGACATTTACGACACAGAAAGTGAAACTTATCTCAGCTGATATTTGCAGGAGTTCAGTCCATAACAGGGCTGACATGCATAAAAAGACATTAACCTCCATTTTCCATTTTCAACTTTGCAAATGAAAATAGGGGCTAACACAAAACTCCCTCGAGTTCAGAGGAGGATACCGTTGAAACCAGCATTCAAGGTTCAGAAACGGATTTTTAAACTCTTTTGAGGAGCTTCAGGCTGCTTGAGAGAAAAACTCTTAAAAAAAGAGAAAAAAAAGCTCTTCTCTGCTAAGACCTTCTATTTCTACTCTTTATTTTCTAAGTATGAAACTGCTCCCAGCTATACTGTGGTACTTGAACTTTGACTGAAGTGACTTATTCCAGGATTTTCACTCAGATGTGAGGACTTGAAACCATAGACTGTATAAAACATGGACGTAGTCTCTGTGACGTCACCCGTCTGTTACTGCAGCTCCGTTTTGAGGCTAAACTACGGGCGCTGCCATATTGGAAATGGGACGACTGCCGAGTGCCCAAACTCACAGCTATTGGGCGCCCGTCAGTCACGTGATCTGAGCTGTGGCTCTGATTGGGTAAGCTCTCAATGTTAATAACTTCCAAATGGCCGAGTTAGAAAAAAATTCACCCCTCACAGTGTGTGCCGTTAGAGAAATTAGCGATCCAGACAGGAGACAGAGTTTGTACCAGGCTTTAAATACGCTAATATCGGCTCTGAAAACTATAAAAATGACCCTGTTTATTTTTTTATTCACACACACTGATTACAAGCAAATAGATCACAGGTGAGGATGGTTACCTTTAGGAGACATTCAAACACATTTGTGTTCACTTTTGTGCATTTATCAGGACAAAACCACCAGAGTTGTGTAAACTTCTTAACAGGGTCATTTTTGAAGTTTCTGTTGTCATTATGATTTAAAAAGAGGAAACTATTTTTTTTTTCAATAAATGTCTTCACCCAACCTCTAACCGCGAGTGACCAAGATGATTTTGTGTTACCATTCATTTTTCTGAGAAAAGGCAAAAAAAAAACAACCCAGAAATTCTGCTGGAGGGGTGTAAACTTTTGGGCACAACTGTATTTACCACATTTCCACAATCTGTAGCTGACGTGAAGCTGCTGTAATCCTTTATTCTTTCATTTGGCCTCCAGGCGGGGACTCTACAGTTACATTTGGTACAGTTTCATTTCAATCAATGGACTCAGTTTCACTTTGAAGCAGGGTATTGAGGGGTAAAACTTGTGATTGACACGTCTTTGAGGTTGTAATATTTCTACTACAGTGCTGTGAAAAAGTATTTGCCCCCCTCCTGATTTCTGTGTTTTTTGCATATTTATCACTCACGAAGGTTTCAGATCATCAAACCAATTTTAATATCACACAGAGACAACCCAAGGAAATACAAAACGCAGTTTTTAAATGATGATTCAGTTTATTAAGGCACAAAAAAAATCCAAACCTATCTGGTCCTGTGTGAAAAAGTAATTGCCCCCTGAACCTAATAGCGTGTTGTGCCACCTTTAGCAGCAATAACTGAAATCAAGCGTTTGCGATAATTAGTGATGAGTCTTTCACACCGCTGTGGAGGAATTTTGGCCCACTTTTCTCTGCAGATTTGTATCAATTCTGCCATATTGGAGGGTTTTCTAGCATGAACTGCCCATTTAAGGTCACACCACAGCATTTCAATTTGATTTAAATCCGGACTTTGACTTGGACACTCCAGAACCTTAATTTTGTTTTTTTCGAGCCATTCAGAGCTGAATTTGCTTGTGTGATTCAGATCGTTGTCCTGCTGTATGATCCAAGAGCGCTTGAGTTTGAGGGCACAAATTGATAGTAGGACATTCTCCCTCAGGATCCTCTGGTAAACAGCAGAATTCATTTTTCCGTTTATCACAGCAAGTTGTCCTGGTCCTGAGGCAGCAAAGCAACCCCAGACCATCACACTGCCACCACCATGCTTTACTGTTGGCATCATGTTCTTTTTATCAAAAGCTGTGCCATTTTTACGCCAGATGTAACGGGCTGCACATCTTCTAAAAAGTTCAATTTTTCACTCATCAGTCCACAGAATGTTTCTCCAAAAGTCTTGAGGATCATCAAGATGCTTTTTGGCAAATGTGAGACGAGCCTTTATGTTCTTTTGTGACAGCAGTGGTTTTCGCCTGGGAACTCTCCTATGGATGCCATTTTTGGCCAGTGTCTTTCTTATAGTGGAGTCGTGAACATTGACCTTAACTGAGGCCAGTGAGGCCTGCAATTCTTTAGATGTTTTTCTAGGTTCTTTTGTGACCTCTTGAATGAGTCGTTGTTGCACTCTTGGAGTAATCTTAGTTGGGCAGCAACTCCTGGGAAGGTTTGCCACTGTTCCCAGTTTTCTCCATTTGTGGATGATGGCTCTGACAGTGGTTCGCTGGAGCCCCAGAACCTTGGAAATGTCTTTGTACCCTTTTCCAAACTGATAGATTTCAATCACTTTTTTTTTCTCATTTATTTTTGAATGTCTTTGGATTGTGGCATGATGCATTTGTTCTTGAGATTTTGTAGCCTACTTCAATTTGTCTAACAGATTCTATTTCAGTGATTTCTTGATTCAATAAAGGTGGTGGCAATCAGGTTCGGGTGTGGCCTGTGAAATTGAACTCAGCTGTCCCAAAACTGTGGTTAGTCACAGTTACTTAGTGATTTAACAAGGGGGGGGCAATTACTTTTTCACATAGGGTCAGATAGGTTGGTATTTTTCTCCACCCTTGGTAAATAAAATCATCATTAGAAACTACTTTTTATATTTCCTGGGGTTGTCTCTGTGTGAAATTAAAAGTAATTTGATGAACTGAAACCTTTGTGAGTGATAAATAGTCAAAAAACACAGAAATCAGGAAGGGGGCAAATACTTTTTCACGGCACTGTAGGTAAGAGTATTGCTAAAATTAAACACATACTCATCACATACCGTTATACAGCAAAAAACAGCAACATCAAAATTAAAAACCTTATATAAACAAACCCAAACAAATACAGGAACACAAAAGTAGATTTTGAGGGGGTCTGACTTGATTAGTCTGATGCTTTCAAGAGTGAAATCTAGGGTCGAAATTGAAAATGGCAATGATGACGAGAACAACCAGTGGTTTTCAAACAACCACAATATGCCTGGGGAAGAATTGCTCACTGAATTCACTAAATCACAAAACAAGACAAGAGCAGATAAGCCTCTCTGTTGACTTCATTCCGGTTAAATGACAAGAAGCATCAGGAGAAATCAGTTCACTGTTCCCATCAAGCATCGAAGGCGAGTGTAAGCCTGGCCTTCTCCAGACACCTGAGGCATGTGCCCATGTGTTATTGACAGTGCAGGTTCATGTGGGAGTAAATATCACTGAGGTGTGAATACACTCGGGGAGCTGCTGAACTCATATTCTTCCATTGCTTTGTTTTCTCTCCACAGGGTCAATGAGACCGGTGCTTTTTCTCCTGGGCTGGTAAGAGCAATCCTGCACCGAGGGCTAAACCATGAGAGCTGTAGTGGATATAGACTCAGTGTTTCGTCCTTCTGTTGTGTAATTCACCTCGGCTCAAAGGTGAGTTGACACAGGGAGAAATAGAGAAAAAAAAATACAAAGAGAACTTTCTCTTCCTGTGCGACGTAATTCTAGAGATCTGCAATGCCGAACGATATGTGTCGACTGTGAAGTGGCAAAGATTTTAATTTAAGTGAAAGTGGCAGATTTTCTTTTGGCTTTGTCTCTGTGAGTGACTGCTGCGGTCTTTGTCTCTCCACATGAGAAAAACAAAATTTACCATGCCTATCACTGGAGGGAAAAAAAAAAACAAACAAACAAACAAATACCCTTCTGGATTGTGAAGGCCAATAAAGAAATGACTCAGAGGACTGTTAGGAATGAAAGTGTGTTAAAATTCAGCAGGTTTACAAAGAATAACAACTACTGAGAACACCTGCTTAACTCATTAATAACCATGAAAAGATTTCAAGAAAAGATCAGAGAGTTTGTATCAACAGGGTGTCTTTTTTATGAAGAGAAACTGTCAGAGCTGCTGAAGAAAAAGGAATGGGTAAACAACATGCCACTCAGAGGAGATTCTCTCTCACCCACCTGATGCGACAATGATCCCCGGTGATGAGTCCCTGCTGGCTATGTTTCCAGATGTGTAGGGGTTTGCAGACACGTGGAGATGGAGATGCAATGAGCAGTAAGGCTGAGATAAAGAAAGAAAAAAAGAAAATCGCAAAGTCAATTATCAGAGCGATCAAGCCGTAACAACAGTTTTAGTTAAACCATTCAAAGCACTTCTGAATAAAGCAGCTGCTGCACTGACTCTGCTGCACCTCCCCTACAAAGTTTGACCCCGAATAGCATTCCCCCAATGGCTGGCCTCACCGTTAATTTTGATTGGGTTAACCTTTACCGACACAATTCTCATTACGACCCAGCAAAATGCCAGCAGTGCATGCCATGTTGTGACGGGCTGTTTGGAGGTTTATTAAAACTCTGACATTTCCTGACAAATGACTGTATAATATGGGAAGAAGGCGAAGCGTGCTGCTGAATGGCTAATTGGTTTATCAAAAAATTACTGCGATTACTTTTTACATAAAGTCACATTAGGAGGAAATCTGTTAATGCTCCTCTCAGGGAGCACACAAAGAGGATGCATGAAATATACACTGTCTCAGTGTAATTACTTTTGCATTTACACACACATTAAAGAGTGTGACTGAGTGGGTTTAACGGACGACCAGCACGTCAGTATCAGTGGAGGCTGGTGGAGCTTTCTCCAGAGGGGGGGTATAAGGCTAAAATAGTCATAAACCAAAAGGCAAGCAAACATGTTCTGGAGTATCACAACAGTGTATTTACATAAATGTAAATAAAAGCAACATTATTACAGGGCTGAGCAATTAATCGCAAATTAGATTAAATTGTATTATGACCTGTTGCAGTATTATAATCGCAGACAGTGCAACATTTCTCTAACCTGTCAGATTCCATGCTATGAATGATACAACTATATAAGCAAAATAACAAAGGGGTAGGACTGGATAAGTTTTATCAACATCATCCTACACCCTTTTGGACAAGGCATAATTTCCTATGTTGTTATAGAGCTCTTTTTTGGGGGTAATTTTTTCTGACAAAGCACATTGTACAACAAATTTACTTTGGTTTCTTTTAACCTGTTTGAATAAATAAAATTACAGAAAAAAAAATCCAGATAAAGTTACAAGTATATGTTTTCTGCTCTAACACCAGTGTTACCCAACCATGTTCGACCAATGGGCCAAATTGTTAAAACTTAGCCTCCAAAACAAACAATCTAAGTGGTGAAAAATGGCAAAAATGACAAGAAGCAGCAATAAAATAAGTTCAAGATTACAAAAAAAATGTTCAAGAAGCAGCAAAAACTAGCAAAAAAAATGGGAGAAAACTTCAGAAATACTCAGGAAGTAGCAAATAAATGGTCCAAAAGTGGTGAAAAGGAGTGAAAAGTGACTTAAATGTCTAAACCTTAAAAAATGGGCAAGAACATTCTGAGAAAACTCGGAAAATAGTCAGAAGGCAGCAACAGTTGGGAGAAAAAGTGACCAAAGACATTGAAATGAGGTAAAAAAAAAATAGACAATGGCAAGAAATTTGGGATAAAACTAAAAGAACAGTTAGAAAGAAGCAAAAAAATTATCATCCCATGTTCAACCCATGAGCCAAATTGTTGAAACTTAGCTTCTTGAGACAAACAATATGCGTGGTAAAAAATGGTAAAAATGTTCAAGAAGCAGCATAAACTGGCAAAAAATTGGGAGAAAACTTCAGATATAATTAGAAAGTGGAAAACATGGTCCATCAGTTATGAAAAAAGATTGAGAAGTGGCTAAAATGTCAGTAACCTAAAAAAACGGGCAGAAATATTTGGAGAAAACTAGGAAAATAGTCAGAAGGCAGCAACAGTAGGGAGAAAAAGTGACCAAAGACAGTGAAATGTGGTAAAAAAAAAATAAAAAAATAGACAATGGCAAGAAACTGAGATAAAACTAAAAGAATAGTCAGAAAGAAGCAAAAAATTGTCATCCCATGTTCAACCCATGAGCCAAATTGTTGAAACTGGGTCTTGTAGGACAAACAATCTAAGTGGTAAAAAAATGGCAAAAATGGTCAAGAAGCAGCAAAAACTGGCAGAAATGATTGGGAGACCACTTCAGAGTTAATCAGAAAGTAGCAAAAAAATAGTCCAAAATTGGTGAAAAGAGTGAAAAGCAACTAAAATGTCGGTAACCAACGAAAATTGGGCAAGAACATTCTGAAAAAAACTTGGAAAATAGTCAGAAGGCAGCAACAATGGGGAGAAAAGTGACTTAAGACAGTGAAAAGGGGCACACAAAAAAAATTGCAAGAAATTTGGGATAAAACTATAAGAATTAAATGAAGCAAAAAAAATTGTCATCCCATGTTCAACCCGTGAGCCTAACTGTTGAAACTTAGCCTTCCAAGACAAACAATATAAGTGGTGAAAAATAGCAAAAATGGTCAAGAAGGAGCAACAATCGTCATAAGTAATTGTGAGACAACCTCAGAATTAATCAGAAAGTAGCAAAAAAAAAATTAAAAAAAATAAAAACGTGGTGAAACAAGAGAGAAAAATGACAAAAATGTCAATAACCAACAAAAATGGGCAAGAACCTTATGAGAACACTCAGGAAATAGTCACAAAGTTGCAACAATGAGGAAAAAAGTGACCAAAGACAGTGAAAAAGGGTAAAAAAAAATGGACAATGGCAAAAAAGGCAAGAAAATTGAGATAAAACTAAAAGAAAAGTCAGAAAGAAGCAAAAAATTGTCATCCCATGTTCAACCCATGAGCCAAATTGTTGAAACTGGGTCTTGTAGGACAAACAATCTAAGTGGTGAAAAATGGCAAAAATAGTCAAGAATCGGCATAAACTGGCAAAATAATTGGGAGAAAACTTTAAAAAAAATCAATCAGAAAGTAGCACAAAAATTGTCTAAAAGCAGTGAAAAGTGACTAAAATGTCAGTAACCAACGAAAATTGGGCAAGAACATTCTGGGAAAACTTGGAGAATAGTCAGAAAGTTGCAACAAATGGGAAAAAAGTGACAAAAAAAGTCAGTGAAAAGTGGTAAAAATACCCAAAAGCAACAAAAATTGACAAGAAAGTTGGGATAAATCAAAAAGAAAAAGTCAGAAAGAAGCAAAAAATGGCCCAAAAAAGGTGGACAAAAAGTGAAAAATGATTGAAATGGGCAAAAAACAATCAAAATGTAGCAAAAAGGAAATAATTGGGTTGTTTTTGTACTATTACTAATGGTCATGTTCATTTCCAGCAATGTGTTTTTTTAAAAACACATAAAATGAGGGACCTAGAAATAATCACACAGAAAAATTGCAGTTGCAATATGAGGAAAAATAACCGTAATTGGTCTGTTTCTGCAAATCGCTCAGCCCTTATTATAATGTCATGTACTAATTTACTTTATGTGCATAAGTTTTGCCCTTCTTTCATTGAGAGGAGCAATTTTCCCAACTGTTCTTTGGTTAAAGCCAGGGATGGTTTTCTTCTCCATGGAGAGCACAGCTAATGCGTTGAAATAATTCTGTGACACTGAGTTCCTGAGGAAGGTTCCAGAATTGAGAAGCAGCTCTCAGATTCAGCTGTAATGAGGACACTCAGCAGAGCCACAGTCTCAAAGAAGGTGTCCTGAAGATTGTTCCCCATGAAGAGCTGGTACAGATCAGACTAGAGCCAGTTCACTTTTCAGCTCCCTCTTGTTCTACCTCCTCGTTGAGCTCATGTATCTCCACCCTGTAGCCTTCATCAAGCTGACATAAAATGGTCATTTTTCCTAGAGTGGCTAGTTATAGAGCATTTTTCATGTGGATCTCTCTTTGTCTATGCTTCTTAACTTTTTTCTTAAAGTGCTTCAAATCAGCAATAATTGTCTAAATCCAACCTGGGTCAGATCCTGACGTTTGAACTGCTGATTAATTGTGATATTGAGGTTGATCACACCTCATCAGATCAGCTGATGAAGTCCACTCTCTTTCACATTGAGCTTCACATGAAATGTTCTCCTCTCAAAAGGTTTTGTCTTAAGTGATTCCACTGAACTTTTTGACTTCTCTTTCTTCATTTTGCATCTCTGTCCGATCGTCTCCAACTTGCAGCTGCATTCAGCTCTGGGTGCAGGTAAAGTGCACCCACACATGGTTTTATATCTCATATTGAAGATAATGGCCAAAGATTTGTGACATGTCACCAATCAGACAGGATAGATGAATCTAACAAGTCCACTCGATATTATTTATTTTGATCATCTACAAATAATAATTTGCATATAGTCAAAATATTTTTTCATTATCTAATTTCCTTTCCTTTTTTAGTGTCTCATTCAAGTTAATGTAGTGGGTGGAGCAGCGCCCCCTATTGGCCAACCTCAAGTAACACTGGGGAACTATTTGAAAGAAAAAAAAAAAGGCTGTTGGGCTAGGTTTTCATGTTGATTAAACTAAGATTTTTTTTATTTATTAATTGATTAATTTCTTTATCTATTACTTTTTTTAATGGGCACATCAAGTTCTTTATCCAAAGCTTACCCTCCAGACAAGCTAAATTCAATCAGTTGAATTAAAAAAAAGAGAGATCAGTTTTGTTCCCCATTATAATCAGTACCAATGGAAATCTTGTTTCACTGGATGTTTTTTTTTTTTTTTAAAGCATGTAGCATTTGTGTTTCTGAAAGCTCCACACCCAGAAACTGTACACCCAATTTAAAAATCAAAATAAGTTGAGAAATGTCTGAAACTAAGATGTTTCAGGTCTGTCATGATGGGATTAAAGGTGCCGCTGTGGCAAAAGGGGAAAATGGATAAACCACCTTTCTGACTGTTACAAGTTTGATCTCCGTCTCCATCTTTTCTTTTTTTTTAACAGAACTGGTGCAAGTGCTAGTTCCAGGCCCGTTCCTAACTTAGCACTGGTTCTTTCTGCTTCCACAGAAAAAGAACCAGCTCCAAAAACTGGAGGACAGCAAGCACCAACTCTTTACTGAGTCATCTCTTGCATTAAACCTCATGTTTCTCACTGCCTTGTTGTACCTCACAGTCTTCAGCTTAGTGATGTGTCGATCGTGAACGATTCGTTCAAATGAACGATTCATCTGGGTGAACGAACTGAACCATATCACTTACTTGAAAATATTCGTTCATTTATGAACTGCAGTTGCACTTCCCTCTCCTGTGGCTTGTCTCTGTCTCTCTTAAATGTTTGATGATATTTTTATACTTTAAAGTTGATAATAATAATGTTGTAATGTGTCTAATGTACAGAGAAATAGTCTAATTTATTGATATTTTATTCCTATTTTATATTTTGCACTGCATGCTCTTTTTGCACATCTGTTAAGCTTATTTATCTAGATGTTTAACTGTGTGTACATTTTTTTTCTTCATATCACACCTGCTTTGGCAATGTAAACGCATTGTAGCATCCTGGCCATTCCCAAGGGATTGTGGGAATATTCTTGTACAACATGTGTTTGTTGTTAGTTCTTGCTGGTTCTGCATTTTTTTAAGTAGTTTTTATTCTTTAGGTTATATTTCAGTATAAGTCGACCCAGTGGTGACTTGGGTTATGTTTCTGGAGGACAGCCATGAGTAAAGAGAGTTTTTTCAGCAGTTAGTATCATAGAAATACACTGTTGTATTACCACCACAACCCTGAGGAAAACTATGTGTTTGGCATTGTGTCAGCTCATTGAATTTGGAATGGCTGGTGGAAAAGTACTGAACGATTCGGTGAACAAATCTTTTGAACGAATCACTTTACTGAACTGACTCTAATGATTCAATTCACTGAAAAGAACTGCTTTGCCCATCACTACTTCAGCTTTTTTTCACGGTCAATGTCAGAGCAGTGTTTGAGTCTTACCTGCCTTTTTGACCTCGTCATTTTTGCCTCTACCTGGTCCTGATTGCCTTTCTGTGTATCAACTCTGCCTGAACTCTGGTTAAACCTTTTTGCTTTTTGGAATTCTGGTATTTGTCTTGCATTTGTGTCCCACTTTCTGAGTCCAGCTTCCTGACAGTGTCATATGTTCATATAAAGGTCCAAAGGAATAGATCATTTAGGCAGTGATACGTTTTTTTTCATTGTTATATTTATGTCCATAAATGAGACAAATTATACCTTTGTTTACAGCTGACATATGAGTACTTTAGAAGTCTACCTTTATATTACTTCAAACATTATCTAAAAATATTTGTTTTGAATGTCCAACCATGCCTTCATTATTTTTTGACTAGCAAATCATTCATAAAAACAGCAGGATTTTTTTCTTTACAAATAACACACATGGTCATTTTGAACAGGTTCAAAACTTAGACGTCTTCTGTTATGATATTAGAAAATATCAGAGGTCCTGAGGTTAAACTAATCCTGTGAGAAAAGGGCAAAAGACTGGATCTCAAAATAAACCTGACACACTATAAAAAATGATTTTTTTGTGGGTAGTAAATATAAGCAACATAAACAATCTAAATTATATCAAAATAATTTTGGTCAGCAAGTGAACTGTATTATAACAGGTAACTTTGACCTTCTCTACCTATTTTTTAACAGTGAAACTTTCTACACAAATAAACTGAATAATATTTACCCAAAGAAATTGGGTGTGAACTAAAGGGTGCGCACACTTTAAAAAGCAGCCTATAGAATCTACTCAATATAACTAAGGTAACAATTTGCACTCAGTTTGATTGTGTAAATTTTACCCATTTTTTCCAGTAAATATTACCTAAATGTATCAACAATAATATACTCAAACAATTTGTGTAAATTCTTCTTACATTTTACCTTGTGACCATAAGTGAGGAGGGCACATAGTGAACATGAGACACTGCTGTACATAGGCATCTCACGTAGGTCACACAGGCTGTCTTTGCCCTGATATGGATGGACTATCTACGCTCCACAGCTTCCACCAGTGGGGTAAGAAGATACCATAATTTAATAATTTCCTACTGGTGTAAGCTGTGAAGCGTGGACAGTCAGTCTGTGTCAGGGCAAATACAGCCTGTGGGACCTACATGATTCACCCATGTACAGCAGCGTCTCATGTCCACTGTGTGCCCTCCTCACTCATGGCCAAAAGGTAAAATGTGATGCTTTTAAATACGATACAACCTTGAGTAAATCCTACTCATTTGTAACAGTTATACAGTCGTCAAGTATATTTCACGAGGTTAAGAATTATTTACCTAAATAAATTGAGTATATTATTGTTGATACATTTACATTCATAGACAAAAGTATTGGCCCCCCCTTGAATTTTTTCCAGAAAATACACCATGTCTTCCAGAAAAAGTTGCAATTTCAAATGTTTTTGGTATAAACGTAGTTATTTCCTTGATGTGCATTAGAAAAACACAAAAAAAGGCACAAAAAAAAGCAAAAGTCCATACAATTTTACACAAAACACAAAAATCAGGCCGGACAAAATTATTGACACTGTTTCAGAATTGTGGGTAAATTATTAAATTTCAAGCAGTTGATGCTTGTTTAAACTCAACTGTGGCGAATTACATGTGCTAGTAATAAAGAAATCAGACCTGATGCTAGTTAGAATGTACAAAAGAAGACTCAACCTCTGTGTTGTGAGCCTTTGTCTGTCACACCAAGAATGGAGAAGAGAAAGACGATCTGAGAAATGTCTGATGACTTGAGAAGATATAAACACATTCATACCAAAAACACTTGTAATTGCAACAATTTCTGGGAAAAAAATATTCACTCAAAAATAAATTGGGTAAAATTAACACAATCAAACTGCTTGCAAATTGTAACCCAATTATATTGAGTAGAATCTATAGGTGGGTCAATGACGTGACGTCCTTTTTTTTGTGTCCAAGTGCAATATTTCCTTCCATCATGAATTGAGTATTTCATCACATGTGTTTCTTTATTCTATGAAACCTGTGTTATTTGAACACATCTTTAAACTATTAAAATATAACGTGTTTTTTTGTGTTTTGGTTCCTCAAACCCCCAAAATGTCAGGTGGTACAACCGTCCTGACAAGTATCCACAGTAATTAAACTCTAAAAATTGAATGTCAGTTATTGTAAATGGAAATTAAAAACACAGTGGCATTATTTTATGCTTGAACATTTTTAAATAAAACATTCTTTGCAAATAAAAAGAATTTTAAAGCTGTTGAGAAATTTAAAAAACTTTTGTCCCGTAATTTTCACCTTGTCAAATATCAGGGTGGTGCAACCGTAACATTAGACTTTTATTTTAAAGTGAAGAGAATAAAACAGGAAACAGGAAACTGCATCAGCCAGAGGAGCCCAAATGACATTTGTGACCAAGTGGAAAAGTTTGTAGATTTCTCTGAAATACTGATAAAAAAGGTTTTTTCACTTCATTGGTGACTGGAACAATTTCCATGTCAGGTGGTACAACCAATGTAATAATGTGAAATGTTATTTTAACATCAAATTATTTATCTTATTCACAAATAATACAAATGAAACACACAAAATGAAAATGTATGAGTCACTACAGACACTTGAGAGATACTTGCCAATAATTTCACACAGAAAAAATAACAGGAACATATGAATATATTTTCATATATTTGGTTGCGCCACCTGACATTTTTGGGTGCTCAAATTAAAAATACTAAAAAATAATGAGCCTAAAAACTTTGAAATGTTGGTCAACTACTGAAATCTGTTAGAAAACATAATTCTTCTTTCAGAAATATGTTTTTATCCATTTTCAAAGAACTTTTTGAAAATACACTTTTAGACCCTCTTTTTGTCATTGACCCATGTGTTTTGTTTAAGTGTGGAGCAGGATAATGAGCTCTGTGTGGGGGAGAGAAGATACAACAAAAGAGCAGGCTGCTCAGAGATTCTTCACCTTAATTTTGCAAAAAAAAAACCAAAGAAACAGCTGCAAAGTTAACAGGTGACTTGAGTATCATAAGCGTAATATGTGTTGGGGATTCAATTTTGAGACTGAGAAGATCACAGGAACAAAAGCTGCCAGGTTCTGTGAGCAGCAGCAGCGGACCATTCATATTGGATCGTTTCCAAACTTAAACAGTCACGCTCTTTGATTCTTTGCTTCATTTGTTCTCGCTTTGGTGTTGAAGTGAAAAAAAAACAACTCCAGTATGAGAAGCACTCAGCTTTCAGATGCTTTCAGGAGGAAAGAAGGATGAAAAAAAAACAAAAACAGAAGGCTGGTCTGCTTCTCTACTTCTCTGCCTGACACTTCTTTCTCTCTGTGTTTCTTAAATGGGGGGTCGGCTTATTGGACTGAATCAAAATGGCTGACCTTTCAGCTCAGCAGCCTCGGAGCACTCAGCTTTGACGGGCGCTGCTCTTTTTGAGCGCGGCCTCTCGTTGCTGCTGGGATCAGTCAACTCCTGTCAAGGCCTCTCTTTGATGGAAGCACACAAATATAAAAACACGAACACTGGCAGAAAAAGCCAGACACTCACCAGCACGCAGTGAACATTGTTGCCCCTCAGGTCTTTGCTCGGGGCCTGCAGTAACCTCCAGTCTCTGCCTCTGTTGTAGGTAATGTGCGTCTTTACTTGGTTGTCCGTCTTCTTGTTGGCGAGGAACATCCCTTTTATTCCCGCCACCTGGGAGATTAGACAGAAGAAATGGAATTAAGAGCCTGGCTTCTAATGTCCTGGAGATATTCAGCACCTCTGTACCCTGAAGTCACGTTGCAGAGCACGAATGCTCACTGCAGAGGAAATCACACGCCCTGACACACTCACACACACACACGCTAACCTCTTCTGTATTCAGAAAGCAGCAACAAACAAAGTGGGGAATGATCGACTACCCGCGGGACTTTTGAGTAATCAATGTGCGTCTTAAATGAATCTGACTGCTTGTTGGAGGCCCAAAGGAAAAGCTCATGAGTCAGTGACAGTCGCATCAGGCAATGAAACTCCACTTTAGTAATTCAGAGATACTTCAATCTCCCTTGGAGAGGAGATTTAGCATATCCGACGTTTTGGGTGGCGACCCCAATCAAGACAGTGGATTTGATTCCATCGCCGACGCCAAGGAAAGACATGAGCAGCATCATCACCGGTTAAATTATTTGATTTCTAGATAAAGTTTTATTCCCTCTTTTGTTTCAGTAGCACAATAAAAGACTTGAATGCACTTCTTGTTGTGTTTTTTTTTTTGGATAAGGTGCATTTTGTGCTCCAATGATAAGAAAAAAAAGACATAATCTCAGCTTTTCAAAAATCTATATCCCTGGCACAATCTCCTTCTTTTTTTTTTAGTTGATGTCAGCACTTTAAAGCTGCTTCGTATTCACACGATGTGCTCTGAAGACCGTAGGCCTACAGCAGCTGGGTTCCTTTCCAAAACGACAAAACAAGTATGTTCCATCATCTCTGCCTCCGAGCTCTGAAATATTGATCAGTTTTATAATAAAGTTGCTGGCTGGGCACTCATCAAAGAGGGGGCTTTATTTGATACAGCTCAGAATAAAGAAATTGTTTGGAATGAATATTTCAGGGTTGAAAGGCAGTGAGAGGATGAGGGTTTTCACTCTACTGTATGAACCTTCACTCTGTATTTACCTCATAGAGATCCACCATGACGTTACCCTCGGGGCCCATGCTGCTGACCACGTTCTCCAGAGCCAGTGTGTAGTAAACCCCCGATGTGTCCGACACGTACAGGTTGTAGGTTTCGTTCTGGTTCCACTCCTGCACGGCTGCAACCACCCGGTTTTCATCCGTACTGATCACATGCAGGTCCTGGCAGAGAGGCGACGGAAACATCAAGGGATGAAAGTGATCCATATAATAACTCTGAAATGTTACCACAGCAGTTTCTGCTCCCTTTTATCCTATTGTTGTTTCATGTGCAGGCTCCGTGCGGCATTTTCTCACCTTGCTTTCATGCTTTCTCTTTTTAGTTTTATACGTCTGTGTTGCTCGGAAAAAGATGAATACATAAATACATACAGTATTTCCATCCATATGACAGTTTGACGATGCTTTGAGCATACACAACTGCTGCTCATCATGCTACACTTTCCTGTACACTAAAGATAGACACCCTCTCTGATAAATACAAAGTTACATGTATAGAAAATGATGTTGTTACTTATCAGAGATTTCCAAAGAATAATACTGCAACAAAAGACATTGAAGAGTAACTGATCTCTCAGTCTCTCAGAAATTTGAACATTTCTTCAAAAATTCCCCAAGTGCCGTTAAAAAGATCAATGAATTTTAACCCAGATAATCCAAACACCCATTATTTTCCTTTGCACACAAACAAAATTATTTCTCAAAAACCATCAGGGTCAGAATCATCAGCCCCCATAAGAAGTGACCCCGTTAGTTGAGCCAAAGCACAAACCACTGTTGCGATTTAATTACATGGTTTAACTTTTTTAATGCTTAAGGCTTACAGAGGAATGGTAGAGTGAGAAGAGCAAAATAAAATGAAAATAAGAATAAAAAGAATAAAGACAGGGGACCCTGCAGTCAAGAATAAGTCTGGCAGAAGTAGGAAGTTAAATATCTCGAACTGGACTCTTGAAAGGAAACTAGAGAAAAAGAGAGATATATAGTCATGGATGAAAGTACTGTCATCCCTGGAATTTTTCCAGAAGATACACCATTTCTCCCAGCAATAATTGCATTCATAAATGCTTTTGGTATAAACGTGTTTACTTCCTTTATGTACAGTGGATAAACACAAAAAATCTGAAGAAAAAAAGCAAACTTGACACAATGTCATACAAAACGCAAAGAAAAATGGTCAGGACAAAATTGTCGGCACCCTTTTAGAATTGTGGGTAAATCATTTAATTTCAAGCAGGTGATGCTTGTTTAAACTCTGCTGTTGCAAGTAACAGGTGCTGGTAATATAGTAATCGCACCTGACACCAGTAAGGGTGTATAAAAGATGACTTAAGCTTTATGTTGTGAGCCTTTGTGTGTCACACCAAGAATGGGGAAAAGAAAGAAGAGCTGAGGAGTGTCTGAGGACTTAAGACACAAAATTGTTGAGAAATATGAAGAATCTCAAGAATACCAAACCATCTCCAGAGATCTTGAAGTTCCTTTGTCAACTGTGCCTAATATAATCAAGAAGTTTATTACCCATAGAACTGTGGCTGGATGGGAATGAAAGAGAAAACTTGGCAGAAGAATGCAATACATGACAGTTTGAATGGTGGATAAACATCCTCAGTCAACTTCCCCACAAATTTAAGCTGTCCTACAGACCCAGGGAGCAGAAGAGTCAGCTCTGACCATACGTCATCATCTGAGTGAGAAGAAGGGCTTATGGCAGGAGACTGAGGAGAACCTCACTGCTGACTAAGAGACATACAAAAACCAGACTGGAGTTCACAAAAAAGCACCTGAGTAAGCCTCAATCCTTCTGGGAGAACGTTTTGTGGACTGATGAGCCTCTGGTACTGGGGGCCTTGACAGTGTGCAAGTCATGAAATCCGGAGATGATCAGAATCTTTTGGGCTGTAATGTAGGGCCTAGTGTCAGAAAGCTGGGTCTGTGTCAGAGGTCATGTGTTCCAGCGGGACAATGACCCAAAAAATACCTCAAACAGCACCAAGAAATGGTTGGAGACGCTGGAGAGTTCTGAAGTAGCCCTCAATGAGTCCTGATCTAAATCCCATTGAAAACCCATGGACAGATCTCAAAATTGCTGCTGCAAGAAGGCAAACTTCAAATCTGAGAGACCTGGAGCAGTTTGCAACAGAAGAATGGTCCGAAATTCCATCTGAGAGGTGTAAGAAACTTGTTGATGGTTATGGGAAGTGATTGCTTTCAGTTATTTATTCTAATGGGTGTGCAACCAAATATTACAAACTGCAACAAATAATTGCAAAAGGACAACCAGCTGACTGTCAGCATGGTGGATTTGATGGTTCTGTCCTTGGTTTTTGTGAAATTATATTGTTTCAGTTTGCATAGTAAAATAATGTATGTATGCAAATTAAAACTAGGATGTTTGGTCGAACTGTGTTCAAAATTCATCGATCTGTATAACAACACTTGGGTACGGAGCCCCTATAGGGACAAGAAAAGGTAAAATAAAATACTTTAATTTCACGTGCTCACTAGAAACTTTGACGTGCGCACTTGAAACTTTTACGTGCTCACCTGAAACTTTCAAGTGCTCACCTGAAAGTTTTAGGTGACATTTTGTGTACATCCAACGATAGCCACAGAGCTGGCCAGATGTTTGAAGCTGTCCCTCTACAAAAATCAAACACACGATCCTAAGCGGTGAATCCTTTACGTGGAAACAGACGTGGTGGTGCAGGTGATAATACGCACGCACTAACTCTTGTATTGTCACTTTGTAGAGAAGAAAACTGTCAGGTGTGCATCTGAAGCATTTCTGGTGCGCACTATGGTTTCAGGTGTGCACCTGAAACCTTTTCAGGTGAGCACGTAGAAGTTCCAGGTGAGCAGGTAAAAGTTGCAAGTGCGCACGCGAAAGTTTTAAGTGCGCACGTGAAATTATTATTATTATTTTTTACCTTTTCTTGTCCCTTTAGGGGCTCTGCACTTGGGAGGTGTGAAAAAAAAAAAAAAAAACTCAAAATTTCTCAGAGGGTTCATCATCTTGACCTCAACTGTATAAGCCTTCACAGAAATATCAATCATGAATTTTAAATATGAGCCCCAAAGAGTAGTCGAACAGCCAAAAACATTCATCTATGTTTTATCACTGCAAAATATACAAAACCTTAGGACTTTGTGATGACATAAGCTTGTGGAATAGAAACATAATGCATCAAAGTATGAATATTAGATGTTGGTGTTATTTAATTTCACACGAAGCAGTCAGCTCAGACTTTCATTGTTTAGATTTTGGACCAAAACTGTGACTATCAGCATGGTTTTGTGGCGCCTCGGTAATTATGATAAAAGTTTCAAAAGCCACCAGATGTCATTGTATTCCCCGAGTTTGAAGCTGTGAAGCTTTGATCTTCATCCAAGCGTCGCTACAATATATTCTGATTCAGAGAATATGCACCTTGATATAAAAGTCACAGAGAATAGTTCTTGCTAACTTGGTGAAAGTTTCCTTACTTGCCAAAGTGCTGTTATTTAGGTTTTAAAAGGCAAGGGACCACTGTTAAAGTAACCGTTTCATTGTTCTTGGAAATGAAAGCTGGACTTGTTTGTTTCTGCAGCTACACGGAAAAAAAAAGAAATAAAAAAAACAAACTGGCAATGAGACAAATGACTGTGTTAATATTTTATGGCACATGATGTTGACAAAGGAAGAAAGAGTGCATGCCTGGTTTTGACAACAACTACGGTTTTCTTTAGAGAAAGGACAAAAAGGCTCCGATTGGCAAAAAAAAGGGGTGTTTCTGAATCAAATAATTTATCTGGAATTTATTTTGCAAGTCTCAATGCCTCAAGATTTGTTTGTTCCAATTTGTAGCTGACATTTCTAATGTTTTGATTGGCTCCTCATCATTTCCTCTTATGCATCCAATAGATATAAGCCAACTCTTAGATTGTTTTTACACTCCTGCTGGTTTTAATCATATTTAATCAGTGAAACTTGAAATTCTGTTTCCAGGTATTTTAACTAAGAGGATACTACAATCATTGCGGCGATGTCAGGCTTATAGGACAGAGATTATGCAGCTGAGGCCATGCTGTTCACTTGTGTGCTTCATCTACCTCTGACTGTGCCAGTAACACCTTGCAGTGAGCCGACAGCAACCGGGGCGCCTGGGGCTTGATTGAATAAAACATGTTTAATTGTCAATGGGGACGTGACAAGCGAGGCCGTGCGCACACAGAGCGACACGGAATAACAATTCAGGAATCACTGCGAGAGTTACTTTTGGCCTTGATTTGCCCATAAATAACAAAGAGAGTGTCACGCAGAGCCAGCCGTGAATGGGCGCTCTGCTGCAACTTTATCCGGAATACCAAACAGAGCTGGAAGCAAACAACTAAAGCCTTCAGAATGCACAAACCTTCCTCCCTATCCCCGCTCTGCAAGCTAAATTCAGGAGATGCATCAAACTTCTGTGTTATTTCACTATAACCAAGGATCATTTTGTTCATCATAGATTGTGTGATAATGTTGTTCCTTCCCTTTTTAACCCTCTTGTTATTTTCATTCCATGTTACCCATATTTTTGCTCCTGGTCAAAAATGACTGGTGTATAAAGACTCATCATAAAAACTGTAACAACATAAATGGGTCAATGACATTAAGAGGGTCTAAATGTATTTTTAAAAGGTTCTTTAAAAATGGATAAAAAACATATTTCTGGGTGAAGAATTATGTTTTCTAACAGATTTCAGTAGTTGACCAACATTTCAAAGTTTTTAGGTTCATCATTTTTTAGTATTTTTAATTTGAGCACCCAAAAATGTCAGGTGGCGCAACCAAATATCTGAAAATATATTTATATGTTCCTGTTATTTTTTCGGTGTGAAATTATTGGCAAGTATCTCTCAAGTGTCTGTAGTGACTCATACATTTTCATTTTGTGTTTTTCATTTATTTTATTTGTGGATAAGATAAATAATTTTATGTTAAAATAACATTTCACATTATTACATTGGTTGTACCACCTGACATGGAAATTGTTCCAGTCACCAATGAAGTGAAAAAACCTTTTTTATCAGTATTTCAGAGAAATCTACAAACTTCTCCACTTGGTCACAAATGTCATTTGGGCTCCTCTGGCTGATGCAGTTTCCTGTTTCTTGTTTTATTTTCTTCACTTTAAAATAAAAGTCTAATGTTACGGTTGCACCACCCTGACATTTGACAAGGTGAAAATTACGGGACAAAAGTTTTTTAACTTTCTCAACAGCTATAAAATTATTTTTATTTGCAAAGAACGTTTTATTTAAAAAGATTCAAGCATAAAATAATGCCACTGTATTTTTAATTTCCATTTACAATAACTGACATTCAATTTTTAGAGTTTAATTACTGTGGATACTTGTCAGGACGGTTGCACCACCTGACATTTTGGGGGTTTGAGGAACCAAAATACAAAAAAAACATGTTATATTTTAATAGATGTGTTCAAATAACACAGGTTCCATTGAAAAAAAAAAAAATACATGTGATGAAATACTCAATTCATGATGGAAGGAAATATTGCACTCGGACACAAAAAAGGGACGTCACGTCATTTACCCAAATACAACTATTTTATGTTAGAATGTGTCTTATCAACTTAAGTTCTTGTGAAGATATATGTAACTGCCTGCAGATGCAGTTCAATAAACAATGAATAATTTTAGTCTATTTTATAACTTCATACAAAAATCACAGCGTATATTGTACTCTCTTGGTGTACATTTAACACTCATTTCAGTGCATATATAAGTCCAAGAGTCTAGTGTTCACTGAACACTATCAAAAGGGTAATATATATGTACAATTTGAGAGTACAAATTTATTCAAGTACTTGTACTTTTGAACACTCTTTCAGTACTTCCCAACACCTGCAGTGTAAACCTAGAATCTCCGGGGAATAAAACAATGTACTTAGAGTCAGTGCTAAGCTGCAATTTGTAGGACTCATTATTTAATGTTTCAAGAATAAGAATGAGGCATAAACAGTCCGTCTGCACCACTGAATGTAACCAATTGGTGTTAACCAAAAAAGCTAAGATAGCTTATGTCACCTGTGTGATTAACCCATGTACAGCAGGCTCTCATGTCCACTGTGTGTCCTCCTTACTCCTTACTGCAGGGTTCGGTAAGTAATTAAGTTCAGTTCTGTTATATCTACTCATTTCTTCAAAGCTGGAAGTAAAAAACAAAACTAGAGATTTTGCTTTGTAGGAGTGGTGATATGAGGCTTGATTTGACCAATGAGAAGGTGCAGTGACCTGATGACCAATCAGAACCTAAACTCACATGTGGCCGGTAAAGTTTTAATCAGCACTTGGACTCTCAGAGAGTCTCTCATCCTAAAACACTCAAAAAACTCTACACCTGCATTGTACTTAAAGACAACACCAGAGAGAGTTTCTGCTGCAGCCTGAGAAGTGAACTTAAAACCCATTTGACACCAAAGTGTATAAAATTTGACTCTGGTCATCAAAACTCTGGGATTTTAACACTTCGGCATTTACTGTGTAACACTAAATACATTGGGAATAAATAAGTTCATAAAGATAGGGAGTAAATAAACGCTAAGTTTATGTTTGTAAAACAATGTTAAAAGTTGTGTTTACATTGCTACTTTTTGCCTTTTTAAGGAGAGAGGATAGTGGTTTGGTCACACACTTGCAGAAGATCAAGAGTGACAGGGACAGGAGGAGAGATCACGTCGAGTTGTTTTTGTTTATTTTCTGGTGGTGTTTAGTACCAAGAAAGTTATCTTTTGATCCCCTCGTTTCTAATGTAGTTTCCACGGCTTAATAAAAGCCCATAAAGGAATACAGGTGAGCTCGGCTTTACATCTCGAGGGGAGTCATCAAAAGTTCTGAACTTCTTTTTGTTATCCATAACATAGTTTATGGATTATTTTGACTATAACAAATAATTCGATGAAACAAAGTACACTGTTTATTAAAGACTAATTTAGGTCAACATCACCAGGGACATTTGTTTTGTAACCAATTCACATTTTTCACCAGTTATGTTAAAAAAAACAAAAAACAAAAAACAAACCTGTAGTGTGTTCCTGGTCAAAAGTGACAAAGAACGTTTTACTTATGTGCGAAAACAAAATTATCCCAGAAGAACACTATGAATTTTACACAATTCCAAGATCAATGTTTGAATACATCATAATATAACTAAGCTTAACAAAAAAAAAGCATTACTAGTGGTCAATCAGATGTGTATTGAAGCCCATTTCTACCAAGAAAAAACATAAAAAATTAAAAATAAATAAAAATTGGCTTCACTTAGTATTGTTTGGCCCATATGAAGTTGAAATCCTAAGATGAAAAGTCTAAATTTTGAGATAAAAGGTTGAAATTGTGAGGTAAAAAGTCAAAATCCTGAGATAAAAAGCCAAAATGTATTGATAATAAAGTCAAATTTTGAGATTGTAAAGTCAAAATAACAAGAAAAAAGGTCAATATTTTGAGACAATAATCAAAGTTTTAAGATGATAAATTCAAAATTGTAGATATCAAAGCAAAAAATATGAGATGAGAGGTCAAAATTGTGATGTTTTCTCTCCTTAATTTGACTGTTTATCTCAAGGTTTCGTCTTTATATGGGCAAAAACAAAGTCTCAACCAATTTTGTATTTTTGGCTTCTGTAGATGTGTTTTCCCTGATAACAGAAAACAAATGCCATGGTTTTGTCAACAAGACAAACTGGCAGTGATTGGATAAATAGATTGATAGGAAATGTATTGATTCCTCTGGAGGATTGCTTCAGGAAGATCAGAGAGGTCTAAGTGGAGTGCCTAAAACTCATCTATAAAGCAGGTTGAAGTGTCACAGTGGGTTGAGCCTCTGGCTGCTTTTAGAGGAGGCTCATCAACTGTGACCTTTGAACTTGGGTTATAGATGAGTGACAGGGCTGTGTCATCTTCTGTAATTGACACTTAATCCTCTAATCCATCCTCTATGTCAGTTTCCTGGCCTCTGTCCTCTTCACCACTTTAATGATCAAATATATAATCAAGAGCTTCACTTATGGTATATCAAGCTGTCGTGATGCTGCCAAACAATGAACAGGTGAGCAAGTGCCTCAAAAACACTTACATATACATGTGGGTCAATGACGTGACGTCCCTTTTTTTGTGTCCGAGTGCAATATTTCCTTACATCATGAATTGGGTATTTCATCAAATATTTTTCTTTATTCTATGAAACCTGTTTAATTTGAACACATCTTTAAACTATTAAAATATAACATGTTTTTCTGTGTTTTGGTTCCTCAAACCCCCAAAATGTCAGGTGGTGCAACCGTCCTGACAAGTATCCACAGTAATTAAACTCTAAAAATTGAATGTCAATTATTGTAAATGGAAATGAAAAACACAGTGGCATTATTTTATGCTTGAACCTTTTTAAATAAAACATTCTTTGCAAATAAAAAGAATTTTAAAGCTGTTGAGAAATTTAAAAAACTTTTGTCCCATAATTTTCACCTTATCAAATGTCAGGGTGGTGCAACCGTAACATTAGACTTTTATTTTAAAGTGAAGAGAATAAAACAGGAAACAGGAAAGTGCATCAGCCAGAGGACCCCAAATGACATTTGTGACCAAGTGGAAAAGTTTGTAGATTTCTCTGAAATACTGATAAAAAAGGTTTTTTCAGTTCATTGGTGACTGGAACAATTTCCATGTCAGGTGGAACAACCAATGTAATAATGTGAAATGTTATTTTAACATCAAATTATTTATCTTATTCACAAATAAAATAAATAAAACACACAAAATGGAAATGTATCAGTCACTACAGACACTTAAGAGATACTTGCCAATAATTTCACACAGAAAAAATAACAGGAACATATAAATATATTTTCATATATTTGGCTGCGCCACCTGACATTTTTGGGTGCTCAAATAAAAAATACAAAAAAAATTATGAACCTAAAATCTTTGAAATGTTGGTCAACTACTGAAATCTGTTAAAAAAACATATTTCTTCTCTCAGAAATATGTTTTTTATCCATTTTCAAAGAACTTTTTAAAAATACGTTTTTAGACCCTGTTTTTGTCATTGACCCATAAACATATACTACTACTAGATATCTACTGCATTACTAAAGCTTTGAGACAAGCAACATTTATTTCAAGAAATATCATTGGAACTTTGTTGCAAATGCCTGTAACACCTGCCAACAGGTGTTCCTGTGGAAAAGACAAGAACAGGAAAAGGTTCCCAGGGAACCAAAGGTGTGTGTTTGTGTGAGGGTGTAAGCATATAAGGACCATTCTACCAAATTAGGACCAATTCAGGGTTGGAAATTTTGTGAAATTTACATCTTATTTGGGACAAACTTTTACCATATTCATGTTGCACCAGGGCTCAGGGGCACATATATAGTGAAGGGACAGTTAACTTTCACATTATATTATCTAACTTGACTTAAATGTGTTTCTTTCCAAAAGATAGTCACAACTGAAACACAAAATCACAGATGAAAAAAAAAACAAAAAAACTCCCCACTGTACAGTTTTATCAGAAATAAATATGTATACAGAACAGGCCAAAAGTTTGGACATACTTTCTCATTCAATGCATTTTCTTTATTTTCATGACTATTTACATTGTAGATTCTCACTGAAGGCATCAAAACTTATGAATGAACACGTGGAGTTATGTACTTAAAAAAAAAAAAGAGTTAAATAACTGAAAACACGTTTTATATTCTAGTTAGTTCTGATTACTGCTTTGTATACTTTTGGCATTCTTCAAGAGGTCGTCACCTGAAATGGTTTTGTCTTCACAGCTGTGCCTTATCAGGGTTAACTAGTGGAATTTCTGCCTTTATCAATGGGGTTGGGACCATCAGTTCTGTTGTGCAGAAGTCAGGTTAATACACAGCCGACGGCCCCATTGGACAATTGTTAAAATTCATATTATGGCAAGAACCAATCAGCTAACTAAAGAAAAACGAGTGGCCATCATTACTTTAAGAAATGAAGTCAGTCAGTCCAGTAAATAGTCATAAAAACAAAGAACACAAATTGAATGAGAAGGTATGTCCAAACTTCTGGCCCCTACTGTATATGGTTTTTGCTTCAAAATCCATTTAAATTATTCTTTTTTTTACAGAATTCAACATTTATTTTCTCTCCATGATTCGATAAGACTTTTAATTTATGAAATACCTACAAAATCAATCTGAATCTTTCAACTTCTCATTGAAAGAAACCAAAAAGATCTATTTAAATGGAGTGTTTGGAAAATTGAAAATCATTTTATTTTTATGAATTGCAGTTTAAGTGTTAGAGGTTACAGCCCGACTACAGAATTCAGTTTAATTGAATCTTAACTAATGTCTTGTGGTAAAATAGATCATACACAACACTTCATTGGTTTTTAGAATATGATTATGCATGTGGGACTGCAATTTGGCCAACTGAGCTCAGTGTTTTGACACTCATTTTCCCACTCCTCCATTAATGTCTAAAGCTAGTCTTCTTTTATTACCAAACACCAAGAGTGTACCAATATTGAATAGAACATACAAAATAGTGCCCAAATTCATTGAATTCATTTAAT
>RPOG01002615.1:30473-86708 GCA_008086565.1 Thalassoma bifasciatum | reverse complement strand
TTTTTTTTTTTTTTTCTCCTTTTGTTTTGAAAGTGTAACTACAAAAAGGTGCATCTTTAACCTCGCACAGCTCGCTCTGATATTTTTAACTAGTGTTGCAGAAAAAACCCAGAGTCAAAGGGGGCGTTCAAGATCACGAGTTCTCCAGGAGTCGAGGTCTGTCCGAGGGAAAGCGGACTGTGAAGTGTTATTAAAGGTGCACACACACTTTGACTTACTGATACTTGAAGTGCGTTGTGTGTGTGTGTGTGTGTGTGTGTGTGTGTATAAAGGGGGGGTTTGGGAGAAAAAGGCAAACTTCTTTAAACAGTTTGGCTCAGTTTTTTTTTTCTCCTCCGAGTCGTGAGTTCTGTCCGAATCATGATGGAGTCGGGGTTTCTTCTTCCAGGCAGAAGTTGGACGAGGACGGGAAATGTGTGTGTGTGTGTGTGTGAGAGAGTGGGTAAGGGTGGGGTGTGTTGCAGTACGGCAGGCGGTGAGGGCCATGCTCAGCAGGTGGAGTCGGAGGAGGGCGGACAGTCACTGGAGCGACGTCTTTGTTGACTAAACATTTACCGAGGGGGTTTGTGTCCCACCCCTTCCCCTTTTCTCCCCCCCCACCCCCACCCGTGGAAAGGTAACACCCATGTGCTGCCCCCCTCCCTTCCTGAGCTCCACACTATGGGAGGAGGAGGATCCTCCATCAACACTTCTGGGCCTCCACTGGAGACATGGCGATGTACGAGCCGTTCCTCATCGGCTGCGTGGCGGGCGTTTCTGACGGCTCTTCTGGTTTGTCGCTGACCTGAGTGTAGGCCGTGTCGTCTTTCACCGTCTGAGCGGGAGGGAGGGAGGAGGGTGGAGGGGGACACATGACGTTAGAACGACCCAAAAGAAGCGTCGCGTATGATCATGATCATGAAATGTTTGAAATGTTTTAACAGTAAAAACCACAGAATCAACACCCGTTTACGACCAAAAAACAACCACAGGAACAAATCAAACACCGTGAGGCGAGAACTGAAACAACATGATAACAACAAATGAACAAAAAGAGGAATAGCAAACAAGGCAAAAATTAAGACTTACAGTAAAAGAATGAAAAGCTTCAGTAAAATCAATACGTTTTACTTCGCTCTAAAACAGAAAAAAGGAAAAAAGGAGGGTTACAGGAAATTAAAATTAGAACATGGTTAATACAATAACTTTTCACATTGCAATTAAGCATGTTTCAAACATTTCCTCAATGCTAAGCTAACTGGCTATTTCACACACACACACACGTGCCAAAGGAAAGTTTCAAACTTTGGGAAATTTGCTCCGTGGAGCATTTTCTACGAGTACAAACAGTTTTTCTCCACAGGTGCTGGTTGGACTGTTCTGAATTGATAGAAATCATTAAGTTTTATTTATTTATGTTTATCTCTAATTTTTTTTAATATCTTTTTAATAGTGTTTACTTTTTTGGATAGTGTATGTGTACAGTGCTGTGAATGTGATGGAGATGTCAATTTCCCTGATGGACACAACTAAAGGGATCAATAAAGATCGATCGATCTATCAGTCTATCAATCTATCTATCTACATATCTGTGTCTATGTATCTATCTATCGATCGATCTATCTGTCTATCTATCTATCTATATTTACATATCTATGTCAATCTATCTCTCTATCTATCTATATCTACATATTTATGTGTCTATGTATCTATATCTATGTGTATCTATCTATCTATCAATCTATCTGTCTGTCTGTCTATCTAGCTACCTCTCTATCGATCGATCTGTCTATCTATCTATCATATAGATGTATAGATACACAGATACATAGATATAGATATACATACATACTTAGATAGAAAGATAGATAGATAGATAGATAGGTAGATAACTACATAGACAGATAGACAGATAGATAGATAGATAGATAGATAGATAGATAGATAGATAGATAGATAGATAGATAGGTAGATAGGTAGATAACTACATAGACAGATAGAGTCTATCTGTCTATCTATCTATCTATCTATCTATCTATCTATCTATCTATCTATCTATCTATCCATCTATCTATCTATCCATCTATCCATCTATCCATCTATTGATGTATCTGTCTATCTATCTATCTATCTATTGATGTATTTATCTATCTATCTATTGATGTATTTATCTATCTATCTATTGATGTATTTATCTATCTATCTATTGATGTATTTATCTATCTATCTATCTATCTATCTATCTATCTATCTATCTATCTATCTATCTATTGATGTATTTATCTATCTATCTATCTATTGATGTATTTATCTATCTATCTATCTATTGATGTATCTATCTATCTATCTATCTATCTATCTATCTATCTATCTATCTATTGATGTATCTATCTATCTATCTATCTATCTATCTATCTATCTATCCATCTATCCATCTATCCATCTGTCTATCTATCTATACCTCACAAGTATCATAAATGCCACCTGAACCTTTTTTTTAAACCATAACTAAACTTTTTTTTTTTAAAAGCTCATCTTGAAGTTTTCTCTTGCCCCTATAGTCGAACAGTTACGGTAATGACAACAGCTTGCTGTGATTAAAACACCATTACACATTGACTCCTAAACAGTACCGTAATACACCTGATATCACCGTAAAGCTTGTTTTTAAAACTTTAAGGAGCCGTTTGAATCTTCTTACTCCCCCAAAAGGTCGAGGAGTTACAGTAATTTAACGAATACTTTTAAAATGGAAAAACTGGAGGACCGAGCTTAGAGCCTTGAGGAACGCCAGAAAATGCTACAGCACGTTTTTTTTTGTTCTAATACATCAGATACACTCCAAAATAAAAAGACTCTAAGCAAGTGTTTGTCTTATTAAAGCCACATTTACCTGACAAGTCAAGAAAAATGTTGTTTTTTCACTCAATTTAGAACAATCCAGGCGTCATTCTCATCTTTTAATTTCTTAAAATGAGTCATTTCTCTGGATTTCTTCTGCAAATGAGGCTCATATCAAGTCTATTTGGACATTTTTTTGCATAAAATAAGAAAAAGTCTTTTATAGATTTCACTTTCAGTGGTTAGACTGGGTTTTGTGGGCTTCTGAAGGAGCTACGCTGACTTTTTTTCAATTTTTGCACAATTTTTCAGGCCAATCGTCTCCGAGAAACTGCAGTTTAACATCATGACAAACAATCTTTTCTGAAAACTCTGGTTTCATGGTTTGAAGTTTAGTGAGCTTACAACAAAAAACCCATTGATGCTGGGGTTTAACGTCTGGAAAACACTGACATCTATGCTTCGAGACGTATTTATAGAGGTATTTGCCCGTTTGTTTGTAAAGAATCAGATGTGGAAGAAAGTATTTTTTAAAAAGAATGTGGAGAATATTGAAAGGAACACCTTTAGCTTCTTTTTAGCAAAGGTGTATCACTCCTCCATTAAGCAGATGTTTCCCAGAGTATTGAACTTTTCCTTTGTTGCACAGAAATTTCTCACACAGACGATAACCTGAGCTGAAATCATGACTGAGGCTCTTTTGTAACGAAGGATGTGAGGTCGACAACCTGCGCTCTGAGATAAGAGGCTGACATGCTGCACATCAATCTCAGGGCAACTCTAGTTCAGTGCACTTTGTTACTCCTCACTCCTCCTCCTCCTTCTCTGCATTCACAGATTCACTGACTGTTAGAAAAGGAACATTTGATCCAGATTCATGGAAACTGCTCATGCTGGTTTTGGCTGTGCGGCACAAAAACATGCGACGTGTTAGTGACCGTGATGTTAGTTCAGCTCAGGAAAGTGTTAAACATGCACAAACCCTCACTTTAACTCTGACACGTCACTAAAGTCTACGTGTAGCTCTGTGTTCTGGTGTCAGTGGGAAGCAAACACGTCACTCTCTCTGTGTCACTCTGTGGATTAATGCTACGGTTTAACGCAAACACAAACGGGCGCCGCTCATACCTTCTTCTGGCGGTTTCGGCAGAACAAGATGACGAGAACCAGCAGCAGGATGATGCCCATGCCCACGATGAGCAGCGGGAAGTTTGAGACCAGATTAACGATGAGGAGCATCGTCCGCATCTGAGACGCTGACTCATCATCGATGGTCGCCGTCTGCAGAGCGAGAGAGAGAGAGAGAGGTGGTTATTGATCTGTGGACCACGCATGAAATTATTTATTCTTGCAAATGGACAGCATTAGAGTAAATGTAACACAAAGAGGAGAGTTGTGGGTCAATGACGTGACGTCCCTTTTTTTGTGTCCGAGTGCAATATTTCCTTCCATCATGAATTGAGTATTTCATCACATGTATTTCTTTATTCTATGAAACCTGTGTTATTTGAACATATCTTTAAACTATTAAAATATAACATGTTTTTTTGTGTTTTGGTTCCTCAAACCCCCAAAATGTCAGGTGGTGCAACCGTCCTGACAAGTATCCACAGTAATTAAACTCTAAAAATTGAATGTCAGTTATTGTAAATGGAAATTAAAAATACAGTGGCATTATTTTATGCTTGANTGACATTTGTGACCAAGTGGAAAAGTTTGTAGATTTCTCTGAAATACTGATAAAAAAGTTTTTTTCACTTCATTGGTGACTGGAACAATTTCCATGTCAGGTGGTACAACCAATGTAATAATGTGAAATGTTATTTTAACATCAAATTATTTATCTTATTCACAAATAAAAGAAATGAAACACACAAAATGAAAATGTATGAGTCACTACAGACACTTGAGAGATACTTGCCAATAATTTCACACAAAAAAAATAACAGGAACATATAAATATATTTTCATATATTTGGTTGCTCCACCTGACATTTTTGGGTGCTCAAATTAAAAATACTAAAAAATAATGAACCTAAAATCTTTGAAATGTTTGTCAACTACTGAAATCTGTTAGAAAACATAATTCTTCTCTCAGAAATATGTTTTTTTATCCATTTTCAAAGAACTTTTTAAAAATACGTTTTTAGACCCTCTTTTTGTCATTGACCCTTGTATTAATATCCTTTGCAGTCCACGTTTTAACATTTCTAACAATTTACAAAATGGGAGAGACAATATACATAAGTTAGAGTCAGCAAAAAGCGTTTTAGAGACAGAAGAGCATCGGAGAATTAAGAACATATTTAAAAGTGATAATATAATTAACAATAAATAAAAAAGGAAGAGAAGTTGCCAAGAAAAAATAGTATCACATGTGTCACTGAGCAGCATCCTCTACAAAATCTGTCTGTAGAGGTTTTACATACAGTACAGGCCAAAAGTTTGGACACACCTTCTCATTCAATTTGCGTTTTTTCTTTATTTTCATGACTATTTACTGGACTGACTGATTTCATTTCTCAAAGTAATGATGGCCTCTGGTTTTTCTTTAGTTAGCTGATTGGTTCTTGCTATAATATGAATTTTAACAGTTGTCCAATAGGGCTGTTGGCTGTGAATTAACCCACTAATTAACCCTGATAAGTCACAGCTGTGAAGAGAAAACCATTTCAGGTGACGACCTCTTGAAGCTCATATAAAAATATAAAACATGTTTTCAGTTATTTTATCTTTTTTTTTGTAAAGTACATAACTCCACATGTGTTCATTCATAGTTTTGATGCCTTCAGTGAGAATCTACAATGTAAATAGTCATGAAAATAAACAAAACGCAATGATGGCCTGTACTGTATTAAGAACATTTTGTCCAGAGATGAATAAATTGATCTTTCTGTGGTCTCAAATAAAAAGTAATTTTCTCCATAATATAAATTTCATTCACTATAGAAATCTTTTCCTGTACTGTGGGGGGTTCAGGAAGCAACCAGCGTCTTGTTGCGGCTTTTTTACGAGCACAACAAAAGATGCCATATAGGTTTTTATCACTAGGTCTAGATTGAAAATCAACACTGCCTAAAAACAGTGTAGTAAACTGTAAGGGTGAGTTAATTTTAAGGATACTTTTTATGGAGTTCTATCCAAAAAGGTCTTAATGTTGGACACTTCCAAAAAAACGTGCCAGTAGTTTGCGCCTCCTGCAAAATGAGCTTTCTGCTTTGGTGTGGTAAAAAAACGAATCAAACATTTCATTTAGAGAATTATTGCATTTCCACTGGAGTTCACATGCATGTAACCAGACTTCATCTGGTATCAATAAGTGAAAAATAACTTTTAGATTTCAGGTGGCTCACCTCATTGACGAACATGATTGGGAAAATGGTCTCATTGATGAACTTGGTTTTCCTGCAGAGAGACAAAGAGAGAGAGAGAGAGAGAGAGAGAGAGAGAGAAGGAGAGCAGGGGTCAGGTGGGACATCTGGCTCAACATGTGGCTGTAACTGGTTCAGTGTGATGACACATCAGTGGGTCGTGGTTCACTACAGCTGGACTTACGGGAAGCCTTGGACTCTCTTCAGGATGATATTGAGCTGAGCTCTCTTGCAGGCGCGGATGGGAACTCCTGTGGTCTGAAAACGAAACCCCACAGAGGTTTCAGTCACTTTAACTGCAGAAACACTTTCACAATCACAGGCAGGAGGAAAACTTCGAGGATAATGTCTGAATACAAGAAACTAGACAAGCACATTTTCCTTACTCTACAAAGTAATTCAGGCGTCATTTTGTCTTCTAATGTCTTGTAGTTGTGTTTCTATCCTTGTCAGAAGAACGTGGCTCTTTCTGCACATTGGCCAAACTTCCTAAGTGATTGTATATACCACACATTTTAAGTAGACTGTACATACTTAATGCTCTATTCTATATTTTATTTAATTTCTATATTTTATGCTTAGATTTCAATTTTTTGAGTAAGACACTTGTGCTTATACTTGTACTTTCTTATATTTCTAACTTTTTGAATGGGAGTAACTGCATACTAAAAAAGCAATTTCCCCTAGAGCAATGATTCCCAACCTGTGGGCCGTGGCCCCCTGGTGGGCCGTGAAGATGTTGAAAGTGGGCCGCCAAAAAATTTCCAAAAAAGTGAGACTTTTGTGGCTGTGCAGATTTTTGATTCCTTTGAGATTAATTCAGGTGTTATTTTTATCATTCAATATACAAAAAGTGACTTTTTTAAAACTTTTCGGCTGTTTGTAGCTCATATTTCGCCTAATAAGACAATTTTACAGAAAATGAGAGCAAATATTGTATTATTTAGATTCAATTTTAGCACTTAAGTTTTAGCCCATAAACCTGAAATTAAGGGTGTACGTACAGTTATTTTTCATATCTTACACCCTTAGATATAAACTCTAATGCAGTGATTCACAACCTTTTCCAACTCAGGGCCCACTTTTAAGTCTCAAAAATGTTGGGGCCCACCTTTGACCCAATCAGTACAGAGGATATTTTTTATTTTTTTATTAAACCTTTATTTTACCGGAAGTTTTCCCATTGAGATTAAAAAAAAAAAATCTTTTTCAAGGGAGTCCTGGCCAAGACAGCAGCACATGTTTCATAGTCAGCCATACAGTCAGTCACATAAAAACAATAAGAATTAAGTCAATAAAATGATAATAAAACAATTACTTTGTTTATATAAAATGCCTTGTTATTCGTAACAATGACCTGAAATGTAACAGCAACCCAAAATGTGATTTTAAAAAATGTAATAAACCCAAAATGTAATAACTTTTCAATAATATAACAGATGCTGAGCCCAAAACATCAAAACTTTTTCCCCAAAATGTAACAACTTGTTACAATTCATTGTTATGTTTCAGGTCATGTTACCTATTTGGCTGTAACACACCTTCTTAAAGGACTATTCTTTTATATATGAATATCTGAACATTATTAATTTCCTTGAAATATGGCTGAGTTTTAACATTCTTAACATTATACTGTTTATTTGTATCTTGTATTTACACTTCACTTGGACCAGACTTTTTTGGGGGGAATTTGGCGGCCCATTCGCAATACTTTCACGGCCCGCCGGCGGGCCGCGGGCCACAGGTTGGGAACGGCTGCTCTAATGCGTGTAATCATAAGTCTATTTTTTGCAGCTATTTCCTCAGATAAAGTATCAGTGAAATGGTTAAATACTAACCGTTAGGGTGCAAAAACAATAAAAATGACAATATTGTTGCAATAAAACTTTGTTCAACCTTTTCTCCTTAATAACACAAATCAGTTATAAATAATCCCTGTTATCTTCAAAGACAAGTAGCACATTTACCATGAATGAAAACTTGATAAGCCTGATCGTAAACCACAGATCAAAGTCTGCACACACGTTTCTAATCTGATGGAATAATAACGTTTTTTTTTCTTTTTACCGGCTGCAGGTCCAGGTACGTCTCGTGCTCCTCCTTGTTGGGGTTGAGTCCCTCCACCGCGTTGATGTACTTGGGGTCGGCTTGATAAAAGTGAGGGAAAGACACCACGATGGGAGCGCCTTCAGGGGAAATAAGAGAAATAAACATGAGTCAGGTTTTCCTTCATATCCTCAGTCTGAATAAACAACGAAGGCTTCAAGAGAAACGTGAGATAAGATACGAGGAAGTGCTCAGTCTGTGAGAGATACCAGAACATATACAGGTAAATCTGTGGCTGATAAAACGTCTCAGATAACTGAAGAATGTGTTTTAGGCTGCTCTACATCTGAATGATGATTAGATAGAAAAGACACAGAGACTAAACTTTATCTTTTAGGGTTACTTCTTAACAGCTGTGCCACTTTACTTTACTTTTATCAGCATGTTTTTGAAGTTTTTGTTCCAAAAATGTAAATTCATCACTGAAATTTGTCAAGCATTGGCCTCATTCTAATAGAAATTGTCTCATTAGGCTTGAAACGAGTGACATTTACTCGAAAATGACACCTGAATTTCTTTAAAAAAAAAAGAAAAAAATGCAAATTAAGTAAACCAAAAAATTTTTATACAAGGAACCTGATTTTTTAAACTCATGTCAGTTGTTTAATTTCTCAAAGTAGGACATTTCTCAGAATATGTCAGGTAAATGTTGCTCGTACTACGTCCATTAAAGCCTTTTTTTTTTACTAAAATAAGACAAAAACATTTGATGAAATTTCGTTTTTCCTGTCTAAATATTCTCCTTGACCAAAAAGGAGTCAAATTGCCTCAAACAAAATGAAAAAAATATGTATCACAAACGTGTTTTTTATTTCGTTGAAAGTCATAAACCACAATTTCCTTCTGCTTTGGGCACATTTAACTCTTTTCATTTACTTTAGACGTCCTATTTGTTTTTTAATATCTCAATAAAAGGCATTTTTTAGGCTTTGTCAGGAAAATGTGGCTCATTTGATGTCGTCTCAGAAGATTTTTACTTAAAATGAAGAGAAACATTTGATGAAATTTCTGTTTTCCTGTATAAATATTCTCCTCAACCAAAAAGAAGCCAAACTGCCTCAAACAAAATAAAAAATATATATCACAAACACTAAAAATGTTGCTTATTCGAAGAGAAAATGTCGCCTAGGAGGTATTACATGTTTTTTTTTTTGCTTTGAAAGTCATAAACCACAATTTCCTTCTGCTTTGGGCACATTTAACTCTTTACATTTACTTAAAGTACCATGTTTGTTTTTTAATATCTCAATAAAAGGCGTTGTTCAGGATTTGTCAGGTAAATGTGGCTCATTTTATGTCTAACTAGGCATTTTTTTTACTTAAAATAAGACAAAACATTTTATCAGATTTCAGTTTTCTTGTCCAAATATTCTCTTTAACTAAAAACAAAATGAAAGTATCACAAACAGCACAAATATAACTGTTGTAGGAGGAAATGTCTCTTTGGAGGCAGTAAATGTGTTTTTTATCTCTTTGAATGTCATAAACTAGATTCTCCCTCAGCTTTGGGCTTATTTAAATATTTCTTCAGAGTCTAAATCCCCCTCCTGAGTCAGGGGGTTTCAGAATGACACCACTCAGCACATGACAACAGAGCTGCCTTTTGATTGGCTCTGGATAGAGCATCACAAAAACTCAGCCAATCAGGCGAGTTTGCCTTGTATGAGTCAAAAAAGCTGATGTTTAACAGCCAATCAGGCTCTAGCAGTGTAAGAGCAGCAGGCATGTGTTGTAAAATGATTGAATTCAGGTTTTCAGAGTGTGTTTCCTGCCTGTTCTTTTGGAGATGAATGGAAAAAAGTGGTTATTTTAATTGCAGTGTGTGAGAGCTGAACAAACAGCAGAGAGGTGTGTTCACAGTAGTCAATCCCTCACTGATACTACAGCATGGTGCAGTGTCAGAAGTGTAGATTGCCTTATCAGAGCAATCACACCGCGCTCAATGACCACCATAAAACACTCCAACAGCCTCCTCGCACTCAGCGGAGTTAATCATTGAGCCGTGGATTGAGTCAAATCTGGCGTGCTCAAACAGAGGAATGTCAGATAGCAGGCCGGGGACACCGCGTCTGCCCGAGAGGACTTTTTCAGGGGGTTGAAATCCGCAGAGGTAGCGATGGGGAAACTGTGTCATGGGGCCGGTTGGGAGAGATGGGTTGAGTTGGGAAAGTGGGTCAGGGCTCCCTCACCTTCTCGACAAACGCTGACTTTCAGCACGCCGGTGCCCAGGCAGTCTCCGGCCGGCACACAGAAGCCCTCGTTAGTGGGGTTGTCTGTGGGGCTCATGAGGACGTCGTTGGGAGGGGCGAAGCGGTACGCCTGGATGCCTTTCACCTCCACGTCTTTCACATAGGCCAGATGGATCGACCTGTGACGGGGGCACAAACTCAGAGTCAACTACAAGATACAAAAGACGTGTTTAAAAGTGTGAAATAAGACCATGAGACTACAAAAACTGGACTTGATATCAACCTGTCAAGCTTCTTAAAATGAAAAAATTCTGTATACAAGAAACTAAATATATACTTTTTTTCTGAACACAGTCGCAGATTTTCAACATTTTTCTGCTTCAGGCGTCATTTTTGTCTTTCAATATTCTTGACATAAGAACTTTTTCTGGGCTTATCAGGCTTATACTGAGTCTATCAAGATACTTTTTGCTAAAATAAGACAAAACCACTGCCTTAAAATTCAGTTGTGGCAGTGTATTTGGTATAAAAGACTAAACAAGCATTTTCTGGAGTTCCTCAAGGCTCCATGTTCAGTCCTCTTGTTTTTTCCTTAACATGCATCAACAGTTGAAAACAAATTGAACTGTATTTTGAGACTTTTCTTAAGTCAGTTTTCATGTGATTAGTGCAAGTTTCATGATGTTTTGAATAAAAGCTCTTATGTGTTGTTCTCACACAGATCAGTGTGTTTTATTTTTCTAACTTGCATCTTGATAAACTGATATTTTGGTTTCACCTTTTCATGTAAAGAAGAAGTAAAAGAGACAGACTGAAAGATAAAGTGGCGTCATTTCGGCCCTTAATGTCTTGAAATAGGACTTTTTATCTGGACTTGTCAGATTGATGCGACGAATTTATATATTTTTTTAATCTAAAACAAGACAAACACTTGTTTCGTTTTCAGTTTTTCAGAGTATATGACATGTAAGAATGAAAATGTATTTTCTGGAGTTCCTCAAGGCTCTCTGCTCGGTCCTCTTGTTTTCTTCTTTTACATAAATCAACGGTTGAAAAAAGAGCTGAAAATTAAGCTTTAACTTCCTTAATTTTGCTAAAAACTAATTGAACTATTTTTTAAAACTTTTCTTAGGTCAGTTTTCATGTGATTAGTGCAAGTTTCAGTCTAAACTTTAGTTTAAGTCGCCTCTTTCAAGATGTTTTGAATGAAAGCTCTTATGTGTTGTTCTCACACAGGTCAGTGTGTTTTATTTTTCTAACTTGCGTCTTGATGAACTGATATTTTGGTTCCACCTTTTCATGTAAAGAAGAAGTAAAAGAGACGGACTGAAAGATAAAGTGGCATTATTTTGGTCTTTAATTTCTTGAGATAAGACTTTTTATCTGGACTTGTCAGATTGATGCGACTCATATTAAGTCCACTTCATTTTTTTTACATTGAAAAGAAAACAAACACTTGGATTTCAGTTTTTGCATGAAAATGTATTTTCTGGAGTTCCTCAAGGCTCTCTGCTCGGTCCTCTTGTTTTTCTTCTTTTACATAAATCAACAGTTGATAAATGCTGCTATAACTAGTTGAACTGTTTGTTTCAGCCCATTTTAAACCTGATTTTATGCTTTTAGTGAAAGTTTTAGTCCAAGCTTCAGGACGTTTTGTAAAACCAAGAGCTGCTCTCATGCAGGTTTGCTTCTTGATAAACTGATCACTATTTATTTATCTGGTTCCACCTTTTCAAACAAAGAGGAACTAAAGAAGACATACAGATAAGAAGATAGAGAGATGTCATTTTGGTTTTGAGATAAGACATTTATCTGGACTTGTCAGCTGGATGTGGCTCATATGAAGCCTCATAGGACTATTTTTATTTAAAGTAAGACAAAAACACTTGATTAAATATCAGTTCCAGTAGCTGAGAGTGTCAGAGTCATGTTTTTCCCTCCCCCACGTGTGTTTCTTCACCTCGGCCTTATCAGGACTTGTAATGACCACAAACTCAACTTCTTATCAGGGAATGTGAACGCACCTTGTGAATGACTTTGCTGACGAAGCCGAGCCCCGCCTTGCTGAGGTGCTTTGACTGTAAACAAATGCTCAACCACACATGCAGCACGTGCTCACCTGCAGAGATCAGCGGCGAAGATGTAGAGCAGCTCGTTCCTGTTGATGAGAGGGTGGAAGACGGCGCCGTCCGTACCGTTGATCATGTTGCTCTGATTGGACGACCACCACGACATCTCCCTGTGGGTTACAGAACACAGAAGCATCTAGTTTCAACTTTTCCTCAGAGTTTCAAGCATGTTTTGAGTCGTTAGTGCGGAGAAAGCAGCTTCAGGGCGACAGTGAAGCCTGAAGGGGTCGACCAAGGTTCAAACTCAAGCTGTGGCCTCTTTGTTATACAGAACCTAAAATATAACTAGTTATTTCACTTTCTAAATAGATTCTGAACTCCAAGCTGAATTCACAAGAGCAAATTCCTGAAATTCACGCATATTGTGTCTTACCAAACTGCTATAATCACGTATAAGGCAAAAAAAAACCACGAAAACTACCAGAAAATATCCAGAATGTATTCAGAAGTCAAGGTGAACATAATTTGGAGATCAGTACGATATGTACAACCTTAAATAGGTTCTGTTTATCTATTTCTGGGGTCAAGCTATGGAAAAATCTGGGTGAGAAACTCAAGCAGAGTCCAAATATCCACCAGTTTAAAATAATGTACAAAAATATATTGATAAGCAAGTACAGTGGTGAATAGGATGTATATGAGTAGGCGTGTTTGTATGCGCGCAGATTGTTTATGCATTTGTATATATGAGTATACATATGTATTGGTGTATGGGTATAGGTGTATATGTATATGTATGTATAAATGTACATATAATATTTCTACTAACTCCTTTTTCGAATAAGTCATTTCTTTAATTATTTCACTTTATTTCATAGTAAAATATTGTTTAACTTCCTAAAAATATTTGTTTATATATCATATTGTAAAAACTGCTGGTAGTTATTAGGAAGCCCTGTATGATTTGCATATTTGAAAATAAAAAATTGAAATGAAAGTCAGTAAATGTTTAGATTCTCTTGAAAAAAGTGACTCAGATATTTTCAATTAAGGTGATTACTGTGCATGTGTTTGCGAATATGTATATGTGTAAATATGTGTATGTATGTGCACGGAATGGAGTGTATATGTATTTGTATATATGTATATATGAGTATACACGTATTGGTGAATGTGATTACAGAGGTGTATGTAGTATATGCATGTATGTATGTACATATTTATATGTAGGAAAGGGGTGAGAGTTAATTAGCTATTTTTTCTACTCACTCATTTTTGAATAAGTCATTTCTTTCGTTATTTCACTTTATTTTATATTGAAATATTGTTTAGGAAGCCTTGTACAATTTGCATGATTAAAAAGTCAGTAAATGTTTAGATTCCCCTGAAACAAGTGACTCAGATGATCCTGTAATCTAAAACCTGCAGATTCAGTCTCTCATGACTTCACCGTTTTATGCTCAGGGTGAAAGATTCACTCCAAAGTCCAAAAACACTTCTCATTAAGTATTTTTTTCCCCTGATTTCACTCATTCTGCAGCTGTTTTCTCCTTAAACCAGGAGCTGGAACCTGTTTCCTATCATTGAGAAAAGCAGGAAAAAAAAAAAAAAAAAAAGAGAGACCAAACGTGTTTTCAGTCACAGCTGTCAGAACTTTCGCCTCCATCCTCACCTCAGGCCGTTCCACGTGTCGATCTTTCCGTAATCCAAATAGTTCTCCTCGCCTGTGTGGAACACAAACTCTCCTTCATGCGTGCCGTTTTTCTGCAGGGGGGGGAGAAAAGCAAGAGGAGTTTCAGACGGACGAGGGATAACGGCACATATGGAAGAAAAGCTGCTCTGAGTTTGAGAGATGTTTGCGTAACTTTGCACATGCATGACAAACTCCCACTCTTTAACTCACAAAAATAAACACTGAGGCAACTATTTGGTTTGAGAAACTACACTTTAGGATACAAAGTTGTGGTACTGAGCAGCCCTGATGTGTGGGAGTTTAAGAGCCGTATAGTCTGACAACTTTAGTCTGGCGCACCTGATGAGTCATGAAATAAAACGTCATTACAAAGCACAAAATGTCCCGTTTTCTTCTCCTTCTTCTTTCCATGACACCCTGCTCTCACAAGCTGTTTCTCTTTTTAACTTATCACAGTTTAGGCAACTTGCAGAGTCATGTATACAGACTGTTGTATCTGTTGTTACAGAATTTCAAAGTATAAGAAGTTATTTTCTTCATTGAATAGATTTCAGTGTCAGGGTTCAGGCTTTAACCTCATAACAGTGACACATTTAACAGCTGGTGTTGGAAGTATTTGTAAAATGTACTTTTCCCCTCTTACATCAATTCTTTTTGGTGTGACACTTAACAACACCACCCTCGAATCCTTCGGGAATATGCATGTGCATTTTCCAGCAACGTTTTAAAACTGTTTGGCAACTATTTCTGATGTCCTAAAAAAACGTGTGACAACCTTTCACTTAAATCACGAGTGAGTTTGACTCCCATAAGTCCTGTGGTAGGTCAGAATTTATCTCTGTCTCCCATCTCTCTTTTATTTGTGTATTATCTAAAGTCACCGCTAAGAATGTCTGATTAAAAATAACAGATTACCTAACATCATAACTTGGAAATGTTTACATTCCAAGGTGTTTTCATGATCTATGAGGGAGCAGTTTGTCTATTTTGTAACTCGTATACCTGTAAAAACCCCTTAGAACTGCAAACTAGTTTGATTTTTCTACATTTGTTCTGCTGTTGCATTAAAATATGAACACATTTTTGTGCTTTCTTACTTCATATGTTGATAAAATGAAGTAATCCTTAGTTTTTTTTTTCATTTTTCAGTACAGAAAAAAATTTGTAATAGTGATCAAGATGATTCTTCAGACAATGTATAAAAAGTATTTATTGTGATCCTTTTTTTAGCCATATTGCCCAGCCCTAATTCAATTGACTTGTGTCGTTCAGACTCTCAAAAACAAAGCAGATATGGTTCACATTAGAGTGAAAGAATCAGACTCGGATGGGTAATAATAAGATTTTAGCGATAACAACACTGTTACAGATTCCACTTATCAATCTGACTCTTCATTGATTCCTCCTGTGAGTTTTCTATGCACAAATGGTAACTTCACTGGTTTTCTTAACAAATTATTGAGTTTTAGTTAAAATTTGAAAGTCACTAAACCCTAAATCTCTGAGAATATGTTGGTTATACAAACTTAACAGTTATTGTTTAAAAAGAAAAGAATATCTTTTTTCTCAGGAAGTTTCTTTTTCTCCAACAAAAAGGTTGTTGATGTGGATGGATTGAATCATTTCTTATGGATTTTTAACAGGAATCTATTTTAACTGTAGTGTGAATGTAGTGTTAAGGTTGAGGTTAATGACTTATTTTGCTGATGATGACTGAAAGTTTTATTTTTAAACCCAAAGTGCTTCTCTCAGGATCACAAGGCCCGAGCCGTCACCGCTTGTGCCAAGTTGCAAACGTGGCTCCACAAACGGGGAAGTAGAAGCGTCTTCCATCAGCAGGCGGTTAATCTCACTTCTCTCAGACTCTTGTTGTTTAGTGACCTCAGAGAGCGCTCTCACCTTCCACATCAGCCCGAAGTACTCGTCCACCTCGGGCTTCATGGAGTGGACTTTGGAGAGGAGGGGGTCCTTGAAGCCCCACAGCACCTCGTGGACGGTGCGGGTCATGAACATTTCGATTCCCAGACTGTTCATGTACATGGACACCAACGTCCTCAGGATGAAGGAGTACGAGTTCAGCTCGTTCATCACGGCCTGAGGGGGAAGAATCACACAATGGAGAGATTGTCTTCATCATACACACACACACATATCACTTCCTGTTTGGAAATCAGTGTCAGTTAAGTTCACGTGTGTTTTATTTTGTTGGACTTTTGTTGTGACATTTCTCTGTTTTCATACAGAGGAGACAATGGTGTGAAGAAGGAGACGATGAGCATGCAGCTGCAGGTCGTACTAACACTCATTATCCCGCACAGACGCCACCACTCACCACAAACGGGATGTTCACAGTCCTGACGATGTCCACCTCGGGGTCTCCGGCCGACTTCTCAGGGACAAACACAAAGGTTTTGGGGTTGAGGGCGTAAACCTTGGTCCCGTTCTCCAGGAAAGTTATATTTTCCCGCGGCCTGTATTCCCTGGTGTGGAAAAAAGGACGTGAGCCAATCAGTCCAGATGGTTTCCTCATGTTACACAAACTTCTAGAAACTTTACACACACTGTTTTGGTTTTTTACACCCTCTTACCTATAAGTATAAGGTCCAATCTGTTTCACTGCTGCCTTCCCGCCTGCAAGAAACACCTCCGGGTTGGTCACATTGAAGAAGTAATACTCCATGTAAACAGGAGGAGGGGGATTCTTCCAGCCCTCAAACATTTGGCTCTTCTCTGTCAGAGTGATTTCCTTTGAACAAAAGCAGAAAAAACACAAATTCAGAGTGAGGAAACAGCATCTATTAATGAGTAAGTGAAGGCCATCTGAGTGCACACATGGAGCTGGAGCTACGCCAAAACTTCAAGAACCCAGAAGGAGGCAGAGAAAAGTCCTTCTTAGCCTAAAAAACTGTCAGGACAGGCAGAAAATCTTCAGCAGGCTCTGACCTCAGCAGGCTGAGACAGGACTGACTGAGGCGACCTGTCAACCCACAGGATGAGCTGCAACTACTGTTTTTTCTCCGCGCTCATGTGGAGGAAAAACGCACCGTACAGTAAACATGTGATTTAAAGTCTGGCTGCCACATGTCTGTACATGAGCGGCGCTAACCTTTGCTTTCTCCATTCATCGCTACAAGGAAACAGTATTCTGAAGGTGTTTGACAGCCAGGGAAATAAAACAAGCTCTGTCTGTTCTTGGGTGTATTTTTAACGTCTGGGCAGCAGAAGTGACTCGCTTCCTTCATGTCGTTTTCACGCTGTGTTCCTAAAAGTCACCCCCTGAACACAGTGAGGTGCACTTCAGAGAGACTATACATCGTGTCCTGCAGACGTGAAAATATAACTTAGGGTGTGGTTGCTGCTTCCTGTTTGGGTTCAAACATCCGACCCTTAAACGTTTGTTTTTTTCTCTCTTCTTCCTTTTCTGATTTAAAAAGACCTGCTGTAGATACGAGATGACTCATTTATGGTTGCGTGTTTTATACTTCTGCCTTCTTGTAACACCAGAGCAGGATGTTTCTAAACAGCACTTTTACTAGTTTTCATTACGAGCTTCAGATCAGTCACGATCGGCTCAGTTATGGAATAAAATCACAGATTAAATAATTAGTGAAAACTCGATGAGAGCAAATATCTGAGTAGGAATGAGCTTGTTTTTGCATCTATTTAAATGGTTAAATATCACAACAGGGAGCTAAAAATGACAAGAAACATCCGAATTAGAGAAGCAACAAACTCTGTTGAACATTATTTTAATCCTAACTAACTGACAAGTAAAAAAAATGCTTAATAAACTGCAGGTATAACTCACACTAGTGGAGCTAGCCAGAAACAACAGCCGTCCATTTTCTTCTAAGTACTTTTAATATCTTGTGAAAACTGAGCTCTTTGTTCCTTGTGTATTTCTTGCTTGTCTTTTAGTTTTTGGTTTGTGTTTCTCTTTTTATAATGCAGCTTAATGTGAGGGGGAAAAAAAACAATAAATGTAAGGGCTGGATAATTCAATGCGAATTAGATAAAATGCAATATTCTAATTGCAGACAGTTCAATATTTCTTTCACTGTAAATGTTTCAGATTATCAGATACACACTGGATACAGGAACAAGTGGTGAAAAGTGGCAAAAACAGCAGGAAGTAGCAATAAGAGTAAGCAAAAATGGTCAGAAAGTTGCAAAACTTTTCAGAAACTTCACATTTCTGTTTAAATATCCATTTCTCCATTTCTGACACTGAATTTTCATTCTCTGTAAACCATAATCATCATCATTTCAAGAAATTAAGGCTTGAATAATTCACTTTATCTGTAATGAGTTGACATAAAACTTGGGTTTCAGATATTAAAAACTGCAGTTCCTTAAGCGTCCACTAGAGGCTGGCTGCAGAAAGACAGGAAACCACATACACACCCATTAAAGAAAGCCAATCTTTACACATAAAATAAATATAGTAAAAGCCTTGTACGAAGTGATTAAACTTGTGAGTCATTCTCGTATAAAGGCCATGGCTGATTTGACTGACAGGTGGTGAGGCTGAAGCCCCGCCCCTTAACGTCATCGTAACTCAAACAAAACAAGGTTATGATAAGGAGTTTGATTGTGATCTCCGAAGATGACAGGATTTGAAACTCTGCATTAGAAACAGATGAATGATGTCACAGAAGGTATAAACATATTTAAAGTCCTTCGCCGTTTCCTGCTGCATTCACCGTCCTTTTCCTCCCTAATTAAAGGCAGAAAGTAACTTAAAAAAGCCAGGTTTCTGTACAAGACAGCATCACAGCAAGTGTTTGTCCAACTAAACGCTACATCTTGAGCCAATAACGGGAATATCAAGACAAGAATGCAGGTCTGATACGCACAAAACTGATGTTCGAATAAAAGGAGATCACTAACATGCCGAAAAAGAAACCCGTCAGCCTCTGGGTTTCACATCTCTTTGAACATCTTTTAATCGTCTGCGTCTCTCATCAGTCTGATTTAAGAGGAAGGAATCATGTATCTACTCTCAGTGAAGAAAAAGAAACTCTAAAAAAGGATTTCAGAGTGTTTAAGAAGAGGGATTCTCCTGAGGCCTGTTCGTTCTGACTCTTAATTATGAAACGAGAAAAACCAGGTAACCCAAAAGGAGCTGCTGACCCCGTTTATCTGTCCTTTAATAAACAAAATGCTATCAGTTTTGAAAGCATTGAAACACTGAAATCTCCGTGTTTGCCAACCTTGAGCAAAGGTCTGTGGAAAAGACCTTCACGGGGAGATGTTTGAAAATCATTTATCTGTGAAGAAACCTTGATCTTTCACAAACACAAAATGACAAGCGAGGGACGGAGCGGAGCTGTTAGTCAGTCAGGGTGCAATCAAAAAACATTTACTGGTGGAAAGAAAAAAGAAAAAGCTGCAGGGTTTTGAAGGACTAGTAATCCAAACAAGTGGGGCAACGTGCGCTGCGCCTTAGTTAAACAACTTCAGGCACAGCTGGGGTGTGTTGGGACAAGATCCTGCTTTCATCTGTGCACACAAAGAAGAGAATGTACATCATTTAGTCAGTGATGTGTTTCAATAAACGCCCCTCGTGTTGATTATTCTTCACCTTAAGTGTTTAGAGGAAACAGTGCAGCACCAGTGTGGCCTTGTTCTTGAACGCTTCACACTCGATCGCTCGTCCCGCCTTGAAACATCCGAGAGGAGTGGCGTGAGTGGGTGTTTGTCTTTCGTCAGGTTTTCTTGTCGGGACAACAACAAAAACCCTGCAACTTTGCTCTCAGGCTGGAAAACCATGTCCTGGAGGCGCAGAACTCTGTCAGAGCGCCGCTGCACGCCGCCCTCCCTCCCTCCCCCTCCCTCCACACCCAACTCAGCAGAGTCTGTGTCCTGGAGGCAGCTTTGACTTTCCCCCAAAACAAAACAGGCTACATCATTATCACAGAGAGATGCATTCAAACATCAGATTAGGTGGATTTTTTTGGAGGGAGGGGGGTGGGCTCAGCATGTCTGTGCCCGTCTGATTCAACGGGAGGGCCGCGGCGGAAGAGGATTAGCTACGCTGTCATTTCGTGTAATCGCCGGCCACATCAGAATTATGGCCCCTGTTGGTGAACTTTTGGCCAACTCTTTTAATTTGGGATTCATGCCTAAATTTAACTCCAGGAGGGGGAAACCGTGCCAGGCGGGGGGAGCTGTTTGTGTTTGCTTCTTTAAGAAGTGTGTGTGTCTGGACTTTTCTGGCTGGAAAGCACAGTTAATGAGTTGCACAGCATCCAACAACACACTGACTCATGTCCAGAGGAGGAATGTGAGGTATTTTAAAGGGAAGCAGTGGGAGAGCAGGGTGGGGATGGGATGTCAGCTGCTTACATCCCCCCACCCCGATAGGACACCACCCCATCCCTCCTACATGCCTGCATTCGTCAACTAGTTAAAGTAATGACTGAAAAACAAACTCAGGGGTGTGACTGATGTTGGGAAAGTCTTCAAATTAATGCAGAGAGGGAACAAGAAGTGGAGTAATCACTATTTTTGGAGCTGATGTCAGAATTTAGACACTTAAATACGTCATTTATTTCTCAATGCAGCTGCATCAATCACACGCACACATGATTTCACAAGTCAAATAACTTTACATGTCATTTCCAGCAGCCTGTCACTGTGACAAACTTGTAATATTTTCACTCCTCTCTGACTCCCTTCCCCCATTCCTGAAGGAGAAAACTGGTTGAACACCTCCCCCCTTTCACCCACACTGTCACTGCTGGCTGAGATTTCTACTATTACTACCAGCGACCCTCCTCAGAATACCAAACCACGTTAAGGAGTCAGCAAATGGGAGCCCGGACACAGAAATGTGTCAGCGGGTCATGCGCACGGGAGAGGGAACATGACATCCTCTACGCTTTAATTTAACGACCAAATCATGTGATAATTAATCAAACGCTTCCTTTTCAGCAGCACAGATGTGTGAAGAATGATCACCGGGTGTCAAAGAGGGTAAATGTCAGTGTTTGGGGTAAGGTCAGGTCTGAAAGTCACACATTCATTGGACTTCCAGGGGATTTCTATGCACAGCAAAGCGTTTGTTCCCGCTTTATGACATCTCTAAGATACACACACTTCTACCCCTGAAGCTGCACAAGCATGTAATGGCACTTACACGCTGAATAGTCTGAGATCATGAGGATTCAAAGGCTTTAAGATGCAGTAAAACATGACTGTAAAACTCACACAGTGGGAGACCTTGTGATTCAGAAAGATGCTGAATGCAGAGGATTGACCACTGCAGATATTTAACATTTAAACCCCTCTAGGTGTGACAGGGGAAGGAAGTGGTTGAAATCATAGTGGGTTTTGGGTGTAACTTACCTTTTTTAACCGGCTGTGGATCATTGTTTGGAAGACTTGAGCCACGACCAGGGCGATTCCCACAATCAGGAGGTGAGCGCACACGATCCCGGTGGCGTAAATGGCACAGGATCTCCGAGTCATGATGCCGGGCGGAGGTTGTGTTGTCCTCTCTCGGTGGATAAAACTTCACTGAAGTCGATGATAACCTCCACCGGGATATAAAAACACAGGAGGCTGGGATCCGGCGTCTTCTTGCGCAAGCAGCTGGGGGTTTAAACTTCTGCTTTCACCGCCCCTGGAGTGCACTCCCCGGCCAGGCTTTGGGTACAAAAAAAAAACACACAAACACACACAAAAAAAGGAATATATATAAAAATACGTTGGCACTTCTCATGTGAGCTCCAACGGTCACAGACAGAGACACAGAGCCGTGACAGAGCTGCTAAGAGGCGGCGGTGAAGTGAGACAGCAGCTCTCGGTGGATTGAAGAAGAGCAGTGTCCACCTCCTCCTCTTCCTTTACGCATTAATGAGCTCGGTCAGGCGAAAAGCAGCGTTTTGGGGCGGCTACATGGGCGGTGGGTGTGTGCTTAACAGAAAGGGGGGCTGGAGTCACAGTGTACAACAACATTAAACACAGTTATATAGCACTTTCACCCACTACTTTATCATTTTAACGCGATTAAAAATACATTTTATTGTTATTTTGAATTTTTATATGACTCTTTTTGCATTTTTTTTACGTATTATGACAAAAAAACAGGATTATGAATGACTTAACGTGAGCCGTTGGTAGTAAAGCACCCGGCTGCTTTCTAATGAGCTTAGTGAGTGTGGTGGCGCACGTGCTCGAAGTTAACGGTCGGAATGTGATTTTAAAAAACCGTTACACTCGATGTAAAAAGTGGGAAAAGTGAGAAGATATTTAAGTATTTCGAAGGCGCAGGAGTTCCGTTACCTTTTATATGAATTCCGCTATCTCACCTCATCGCGTCTCCTTAAATAAGCGCAGCGTGGACATGAATAATGCGCCATTCAAGCGACCAACGATCGTTGACGCGAGCGCTTTGTGTGACCGACTCGAGCTGTGATTGGTTGAAGCCCTCCCGGACCACCGTCTCGAGACCACCCCTCCTGCGCGCTGATTGGCCGGAGCGTGGTGAGTGCGATGCTGAATTTGATCGACTGATTTCGGGGCGGGGCTTGTATAAAGGGGGAACCGGCAGCGCGTGGCTCCGGCTGTGACAGAAAGTGGATGCTCTGAGGCGGATGAGGATCCCACACACACCACAGCAAAGATGTTATTGGAAAACACAGAAAGAGAAATGATTCACCAGCTACATTATGGTCATCACGAGGGAATATCGACTGACATAAATCACATTCTCGGAAGTTACATCTTCATATGAGAAGAAACGACCCTGCAGAACAGAAATACTGCCTTAAAAACCAGCATTAATCAATGTTATGAACATATTTCTCCTTTAAACACATTTGCAGACAAACAAAATTTACAATTTAGCATCTACACTTCTAAAAAAGTTTATTTACAGTCATAACTCGTGATTTTATAGGTGAAAAGGCTTCACTTCAGCCCTGTTTTTGACCTTTTCTGTGAACATAACAAGCATGTGTCAACAAAACCAATTTAAATTTGACCTTTTTTAGATAATCATCCAGTTAAAAACTTTTAAAGAAAAAATTAATGGCTTCAGATTTACTCTGTACCATCTGTTCTGATTTCTAAGTCAGAATTTTGAGATCAAAGTCAGAATTTTGAGATCAAAGTCAGAATTTTGAGATCAAAGCCAGAATTCTGAGATCACAGTCAGAATTCTGAGATCAAAGTCAGAATTTTGAGATCAAGGTCAGAATTCTGAGATCAAAGTAAGAATTCTGAGATCAAAGTCAGAATTCTAAGATCAATCAGAATTCTAAGATCAAAGTCAGAATTCTGAGATCAAAGTCAGAATTTTGAGATCAAATTCAGAATTCTGAGATCAAAGTCAGAATTCTGAGAAAAAATACTGAGTTCTCATTCTGGCTTTTTTCCGCCAAATTCCGAGATCTCTTTTTGGACAAAGTGCCACTTTCTCTTATGGTGCATGCCATCAGCTGACCTTAAAGCCAGAATTCTGACTTTTTCTTGGAATGAATTATGTAAAAAAATGTCTTGGAGCTTGATTTTTTAGTCTTTTCAGTGGCCATAAACTTCTTCCGCAGAATTCTTGTGGTACAATTTTTTTAATGAAGTTGCTTCAAACATATTCACACATATCTCACAATTACTTTTGTAATGTATGGTAGACATACCATATAAGATCAGATAAGATAAGATAATTAAAGCTAGTTTATATTTATTTGTAACAGCAGGAACGAAGCTCTTTCTGTACCTGTTTGCAAAGTACAATTGCACATAAAATAAATTTGACTTGGTGTATTGGAGCTCAGCAACAGAAGAAAAACAAAGAAATAAAAAATGGAAAGCACTAAAGTACAAAGGTGCAATTTTAAGTCCAGTAGTCTATGAATATGTCAGAGGTTTTTTTTTCACACTAAATCATGCTACATACACTGATATCAATACAAAAAGAGGATTTAATGACCGTTCACTCGCAGAGAGATGTCAGATTTAAAGATTCAAAGTGCTGGTTGTCATGTCAACAGTAAGGAAACGTGTTTCTGAACCACTTCCTTTGCTACTTATAATGGAAACACTGCAAAAAAAAAAAAAAACACAAAACAAAACAGATAAAAAGAAGGCAAAAAAAGTTCTATATATACAACATAAACAATATGGAAGGACTTGAATTCAGGACCGTGAGGACAGAGTTCCTGCTGCTGCACTTGGGCTTGTGTGTACAAAAGCAAACTTTACAAAACAAGGTTTCAGCTGAAATGTAAAGAGTTGAGACTCAACACACACAGCCCTAATGTAACAGTAACAACACCGGAGTTTAGCACCAAACTTTGTAATAGTGCAAAGTTTTGTTGCTTAAATGGTTAAATTTGCATCCGAGTCTTTCTTTGATGATCCTACCTGAGAAAAAAATGACACCAGGAGGGATTAAAGTACAAGTACAAACACTTTCCTTTGAAAAGGGTTGGGCCTTTTTCTTGCCGTAGCCCGGGGCCTTCTTTTTTAATTCACTGTGCAGCGATCACGCCACATGGACATGCACCAGCAGTTAATTCTGATATGACACCCAAAAAGTGCATGACCAAATATGGTTCGTATGTGTGTGTGTTGCTGCGATGAAGCAGTTCCTTTTTATGCAAACACCAGTATTTCACCAGTAAAGTCAGTGGTGTAAATACAGATGGGCGGAAGTGCAGCAGTGAAAACAAGTTTTCTGCAACAGTGGGATGAATAAATCTTTAGTTTGAGCACAGCAGACGCAGCTCTGAGCTGTGCAGCTTCTGGCTGCTGTTGGTCATTGATTTCAGATCAGAGGAGATTTTTCCTGTGATGATTTATTGCTCTGATTTGGTCTCACAGCAGCACAATCCTCACACTGATACCTTGGGAAAAAGCAGAATGTAGCTGTTTCACACCCAGAGAAATGAACGTGTAACTTTTTGTTGTAACAAACAGAAGCTGCAGGGTTTTCTCTGAGGCCCTGAGGACTTTGTGGCGTTCGAAGCATCTGAAGCCGAAACACGACACTAGGAATTGTGAGCCACAAATGTCCCGTTTGCAGACGACAGCAGCTGCTTTTACCCTGAATTCCAGCGCACAGATGATACCACCTTAAAGCTGCCTCCTCTCCTGGAATAAACCAACCATTCACACAGTCACTTGGCTCATTGACTGGACTTTATCTGGTGTTTGGTTGCATCCTGTTATAAAATGCTTTATGGGCAGTAATGGACGCTGGAGACTCTCCACTCGTGCCAGTATGTCTCCGGAGAAAGTATTCGGTAAGTATTTATTTCGACGTGTTTTCTGTCCAAAAGGAGTCCTTCACTATATGTAGTACAGCAAACTACACACACCGACCTTCCTTGACTGACCCGACCTGAGGCTTGTAATTACATTCACTCACAACGGAGTAACACGAGTCGGAACACCGTTGCTCAGAGGACGGGGGCGACGGGAGGGGGGCGGCATCTGTTCAAACAAGGGGAGTAAAAAATGCTAAAGAAAATCATCAGGGGGGAAGGATAACAGTCAAGTAATGCAGCAACATTGTTTCTGCCAAAAGAAAGGGAGGTGAGGGAGGGGTGAAGAGGGGTAAAACAGTTCAACCTTTGTGATGCTTTCTTTTTATGTTTGCTCAGCAGAGCGACACTCATTTCTTTTTTCTGTCCTGTTGTTGTCCAACTTTTTGGACGCTGAAGACTCAGCTTTTTAAGTAGGGTGAGCATATTCTAAAAACCCCAAAACAGGAGCCTCTAACAGGCCTGTTGGAACAAATACCCAAAAATAATCAAGTATAACAAAGCAACGTCATAATCCATCATTTATCTAAAAATTTTCTGTGATGTAAACATAAAAAATGTAATGAAAACTTTTAACTCTGGTCAAAAATGTAGAACATGAAAAACTGGCTTTGTTGAGACTTTTTTTCTGCAAAATTAAAAGTCAAAATTTGAACTTTCTTCTTCATATATCAACTATTGTCTCAGGATGTTGCCATTAATACCTAAAAAATTTGACTTTTTCTAAAAAAAGAATCACCTTCTATTACAAAAATTTGACTGTCTTAGCTCAAAATTTTGACTTTTTTTCTCATAGTTTTGACTCTTTGTCTCAAAATTTAAGTTTTTCTCTCATAACTGACTTGTAGCTAAAATTTTCATCTCAAAATTTTGCATTTTTATTGCAACAGCTTGATTTTTGTGTCTCAAAATTTGACTTCTTCTCACTCATTTTCTCAAAATTATGGTTTTTCACTCATAACTTGACTTTTCTTTAAAAAATATAGGCTTTTTTTCACATAACTTCAATTTTTCATCCCAAAATTTTGGCTTTTTGTCCTGAAATTTTCACAATTTTTCTCATGACTCTGATTTTTAACTCAAGTATTTGGCTTTTTTTTATGCAACTTTAACTTTTTCTTGCAAAATTTGGTATTTTTGTATCTCAAATTTGATTTTTATCTCTAATTTTTGACGTTTTTTTACACAGATTTTTGACTTTTTCATTACAAAATTTCAACTTAAGTCTCAAATCTTGCCTTCAGCACCTTAAAATTTGGGCTTTTGTATCACAAATTTTGACTTTTGTATACAATAAGTTGCCTTTTTAACCCATAATTTTGACTTTTTCTCATAACTTTGACTTGTGGCTGAAAATGTAGGCTATTTTTCAAAAAAACTTCCCCCAAAATTCTGCATTTCTATCTCAAAATTTTGACCTTTTTTGTAGAATAGTTACTTTTTATCTAAAATTTTTGACTTTGTGTCTCAAAATTTGACTTCTTCTCACTCTTTTTCTCAATATTATGGTTTTTCTCTCATAACTTGACTTTTCTTTAAAAAATATAGGCTTTTTTTTCCCTCATAACTTCAACTTTTCATCACAAAATTTTGGCTTTTTGTCTTGAAATATTCACAATTTTTCTCATGACTTTGATTTTTAACTCAAGTATTTGGCTTTTTTTAATGCAACTTTAACTTTATCTTGCAAAATTTGGTATTTTTGTATCTCAAATTTGATTTTTATCTCTAATTTTTGACGTTTTTTTACACAGATTTTTGACTTTTTCATTACAAAATTTCAACTTAAGTCTCAAATCTTGCCTTCATCACCTTAAAATTTGGGCTTTTGTATCACAAATTTTGACTTTTGTATATAATAAGTTGCCTTTTTAACCCATAATTTTGACTTTTTCTCATAACTTTGACTTTTGGCTGAAAATGTAGGCTATTTTTCAAAAAAACTTTTCCCAATATTCTGCATTTCTACCTCAAAATTTTGACGTTTTTTTGCAGAATAGTTACTTTTTATTTAAAATTTTTGACTTTGTGTCTCAAAATTCAACATAATATGTTCCAATTCTTTTTTGCAGCACTGGTCGTGACCACAAGGAAAAGAGAGGTACAACCATATATCTGCAAAAGAGCAAAGTATTTGTCTGCAAAAGTGCATTTCCACTTCAGCATTTTCTGTCTGAGAGTGCAGAGAGAGCAGTCAGAGCAAACCCAAACATTTTGGGGATTTTTATGAACCCCCCCGGCATAATTATACCACCAAAAAGGAGGACATGTCCTTTGTTCAGCCCATTTAAAGGCCTACACAAACTATTCCAGCTCTTATGTGACTGCAGCATCATACAAGGCCCTGACATTCACACACAACAACAAGGAAACTTTTTATCCAGAGGTGAAATCATTTCAGAAAAACTCTCCAAACTCCCATAAATCCTTCATTGTGTTCAAACATGTTTTTGTCCCTCATGGAAAAATCACACCACTAGTTTTCACTTTGCACTTTGAAGACACGGCTAAAGTGCAAATGTGGACCAAACAGCGAGCACTTTATTCGGACACAGATGTCCATTCATGGGTTTGGAGGAGAAAAAAAAAAAGTATTCTCTGAATGTTTCAAACATTCTGCCCTGTCAGCCTTTCAGCGCGGACTGTGATAACCGTGCAAAATGGACTATGTGCTAACTCATGTGGGCTTTACTTCACATTGTGTTAAGGTCACCGTCCTCACACACCCTGTAATTATAATGAGAGCTCAGAGTCTGCTCTCCCCCTTTTCCACATCAGTTATATTATCGTCTGAAGTCGAATGGGTGTAGTCGAAGTAGATACAAAAGCTTTTCACCTTTAGTTTTGTATAAGTTATCTGCTAACACACACACACACACACACACACACACACACACACAGTATGCAAACAATGATTCATCTGTCTAATATCACTTTGCAAATAAGTCGAGTTACCTGAGGTTAAACACACTTTTGCATGAGCGAGGCCTGACGAGTATAAAAGTCATTGAAGATCTTCACTGAACGTCATGATCCAAATGTAAATATAGTCTTAATGAAAACACATGACTTATGAAAACACGATTCTCCACATCATGACATGAACACACAAACACTCTCACAGAGAAGAACACAGAAAAAGAAAACTGGGCTCAAAAGATAACACAGCTATCTCGAAGATAAGTGCAGGATTTGACACGTGAGGCGAAGGACGAGTGACGGGGGTTTCTCTTTGCTATCATCAGGGAAAAGATTAACTCTTTCTAAATCATCACTTTGAGTGTTTTTAATCACTGTGAAGGGAGCTGAACTTTTACCACAGTGAATATTCAAAATGAGGGACGCACTTAAAGAGGGGTATGATGCTTCCCAAAGTGACCACCAGGTTGGATTGACTTTAAAGAGGGGGTATTCTGCTATCCAGTTTTTTAAACATGGATGTAAAGGAACAATCCTGGATGACCCATATGTGGTAGAAATCCTTGAACCTGTCTGAAAACTGATCTATTTCAGGTTTGACACATGGAAATGCACAATATTCATATCTAAATAAGCATCTATTTATTTATATGACCACATTAAATGCAACGACTCTCACATTTATTTCACCAATACGCCAAACAGCACAGAGACAAGCCTCAAAACTTCTGGAACAAAGTCAAAAACTGAACTTTTTGTCCACAACCATAAACATTGTTCCATTTAAAGAGGAGTCAACAAGGCCTATGATGAAAGGTCCACCATTCCTACTGTGAAATACGGAGGTGGATCACTGATGTTTTGGGGATGTGTGAGCTACAAAGGCTCAGGAAACTTGGTCCAAACTGATGAATGTTCCTACTTACGTCGTACAATAGTCTTTTATGACCTCCTTTTAAATGTGAGTAGTCGGGTCTTCGACGTGTTGAGACGTACTTGGACGTTCACACATGACAATGATCCAAAACACAAGGCCAAGTGGACCTGCCATTGGCTACAGCAGAAGAAAGTGAAGGTTCTGGAGTGGCCATCTCAGTCTCCTGACCTCAATATCGTTAAGAGAGCTACAGGAAAGCGAGAGGAAGTAACATCAACATATATCAGTGTTTTTCTATGAGGCTAACTGCTCACTGTCTTTTAGAAATATAACCAGAGTCACTACTGGGTTGACCACAACATAGACGTAACCTTAAGAGTGACGAACACTCACTTAAGTATAGAAATGTCAAGAAAACTAAAATTTCTGTTCAAAAACAGTCCCACAAATTAATGTAAGCCTGCAAATAGCAAGGATGCTGCAATATTATCTGATGACTTATTATATTATTTTCAAACTGCCAGTTTTTTAGCATCTGGACCGAAAACTTAAGAAACAAGAGATTAGTTCAACATTTCATGAACATACAAAGCAAACAACAACGAAAAAGTTTTGCAGGTATGCAAGACCCAAAATAAACAAATTGCCCCCTCAAGAATAATGAGAACTCCTTGAAATGTAAACATTAATATTATCAAAAAAGAAAATGCATGACACCTACAGTTACATACCCTGGTAGAATTTATGATTTCTTGGCCTTTTTTCAGAGAAGATGAATGATAAAAACTTTCATTTCACTCCAACGAAACAATGATGCAAAACACAAGGCCAAGTGAACCTGCCATTGGCTACAGCAGAATAAAGTGAAGGTTCTGGAGTGGCCATCTCAGTCTCAAACCTGCAGTTCATGCAAGACAGACCAAGAATTTACAGGAACTGGAGGCTTTTTGCCAAGAAGAATGGTCAGTTTTAGCATCTGAGAAAATAAAGACCCTCATCCACAACGAGCACAAAAGACTTCAAGCTGTTGTTGATGTTAAAGGGGGAAATACACGCGATTAAGAACTTCTGATTGTGGTCATTTTGGAAGTTTCTGTTGTCATTATGATTTAAAAAGAGTAAACACAGTTGTTTGTTAATAAATGTCTTCACCCAACCACTAAGAATTCATAAATTCTGCTGCGTTATGTAAACTTCATGAGCAGAAAAGCAGAAAGTGTGATATTTGAGCCTAAAACTGTTCAGGGACAAAGGAGCTGGTGACAGATATCAGATCCTCTCTTTTATTCACGCTGCACAGTTTGGTTATCTCATATTACAAAGCTTTTCTTTAAACTGTGTGAACTCAGAGCAAGTTCTTTCAGTCTCGGCCATCTTCTCCAAGGAGAGCGAGGAATGAATTAATCCGGAGATAAATTCAGTGTAGTGTACTCCTAACAGCTCCGTTTGCATTAATCACCTCCAGTGAAAAGGTCCGCCACTCCCCACGAGTCTCCACTCCCACAAACACGCCTGTATATCAGTCTGAGGCCTCACAAAGACTGTCTCAGCTCTCGACTGCGCCGTGACTTAATGCTCAGTACCAGGCTCCACCGCGCCGCCGACCCGTGAGGTGGAGGACTGGAGCGGTGTTTACAGAAAGAGTTAATCTGGTTTCTGCCGCGCTGATATGAGGAGGGAGCAGCTTATAGGGAGGACAGATGATGGAATGCGACTGCTGGACGACGTGGTCGGTTTTCACGTGTCGTCTTACAGGCCGCAGGCGTTTTTGCGGTGGAGTAAAAATACTGCTCCTCCATAATGTTGTGTTTAAATTAAGCTGCTTTGATATGTTTAGGATTTGAGATGAGCTGTGTACTCAGCTGTAGTCGGAGGATTGCAGATGTGAAGGAAAAGGAAACTGAAGATCCTGCTCTTAAAATGTTTCGAACGCAGTCAAGTCAAACAAATGTCTTTTTATTTTCCTTATGAGCCAATTTGCAAAAGTTACCATTCTATAATGTTGAACTAAGACTTCCTCTTTAAACCTTTTTAAGCCTCGACCCCAGATTTAACATGCACTGGCATCTGGGACCCCCAAGATATATATTTTTTCATTTTTAATTAAAGAAAACAGTACAACGGAGTGTTAGGGCCACATTAAGAATTATTTTTGTTTCTTTACTTCATATTTTACTATAAGATTAAAGTCGAAATAAATTATTTTACGACCAGAATAAAGTCAAAGTTAATCGTTTTACTGTACGAGATTAAAGTCGAATATAATGGAGGACAGTCTACAGGAGGAGGAAATGAGGACCATGGAGCATTTCGTCAAATTATACTTTACAAACTTCAATTTTTAGCACATCAGCATCAGATTATTATAAGTATTAGAACTTCGACTTTATCTCATAGTGAAATAATTAATTTCGACTTAACCTCGTAGTAAAATATGTAGCAAAAAAAAAAATTCTTAATGTGGCCCTAACACTCCGTCGTAAAACAGAAATCAACACATAACAATCGAACCCTTAACGAAATAGTGGGAAGGAAAAAGAGCCCATGAGCTGATGATCTGGAGTTTATATTGACAACTTTTAAGGTTAAGTACCCAGTATGATGCTCTATTATGTTTTGGCTCCCAAGATGACTCTTTGGTGTATATTATGGCTCCTATGAAAGCACTCTTGAGTGTTTTTTTCTCCCAAGACGACACTTCATAGTGTTTTGCCCCCCTAAGGAACACACTTTTGCAATTTTAGCTCCTATAATGATGCTATATTGTGTTTTGGCTCCCCAGACGACCCTTTGCTGTGTGTTTTGGCTCCATAAGATTTTGTAGAGAGTGTTTTGGCTCCCAAATGAACACACTCTTGCAGGTTTTGCTCCCAAGATGATGCCATATTGTGTTTTGGCTCCCAAGATGACCCTTTGTTGTATGTTATGGCTCCTATAAAAGCACTCTTGAGTGTGTTTTGGCGCCCAAGATTCCACTTTATCGTGTTTTGGCTCCCAAAAAGAACCAATGGTACAACCAATGTAATAATGGTTGTACCATTGTAATAATGTGAAATGTAATTTAAAAATAACATTTCACATTATAACATTGGTTGTACCACCTGACATGGAAATTGTTCCAGTCACCAATGAAGTGAAAAAACCTTTTTTATCAGTATTTCAGAGAAATCTACAAACTTTTCCACTTGGTCACAAATGTCATTTGGGCTCCTCTGGCTGATGCAGTTTCCTGTTTCCTGTTTTATTCTCTTCACTTTAAAATAAAAGTCTAATGTTACGGTTTCACCACCCTATTTTTAATTTCCATTTACAATAACTGACATTCAATTTTTAGAGTTTAATTACTGTGGATACTTGTCAGGACGGTTGCACCACCTGACATTTTGGGGGTTTGAGGAACCAAAACACAAAAAAACATGTTATATTTGAATAGTTTAAAGATGTGTTCAAATAACGCAGGTTTCATAGAATAAAGAAATACATGTGATGAAATACTCAATTCATGATGGAAGGAAATATTGCACTCAGACACAAAAAAAGGGACGTCACGTCATTGACCCATTTCTCTTCTCCTTTTGTCTCTGGCTTGAAGCAAACGGGACAAACAGATACAGTAAAATATGAATAATTGGGAATTTATGATTTTGTTGTGCTTCACAGGAATTACTGGCAACTTCTCATAAATGTGGACAATGGGGGAAGCATGTGTCACAGAAAAGGAACTCATTAAAATCAGAGAGGATGAAAGTTATTGAAGTCTTGGGACCTGAATTGGCAGTGATGTGTATTCTCTGTTTGACTTTGCAGTAAAATCACAATTTCAGCCCCTGTTTCCTTCAAACTAGAGGTTAGACTGTGTTCGTTGTATCAAATCTGTGTGTTGGGTTCTGCTTTTATCTTTCTTGACCATTAGATGGATTAGTCTGAACAAATTTGAGGCTGGCAGAGGTGAAATAATCTCATTATTTGAAATTAAAGGAGAAACAAAGGCTGGAAAAAAGCCCCAAAAACAACTGCAACTGAGTCTAATGCAACATTTCTAATCCTGAGACTTTAGAGTTTTTGATGGAGGCCTGACTCAGACTCTACCTCAGGTTTCATGGTGTAGTTTACTTCAACTAAAACCTGAGGAGTTTCTCTTGTGTACCCTTTCTCATGGTGGACTCTCCAGTTTATTTACTCAACAGCAGTTAAGTGCTAAACTTACCATACAGTTCCTTTGTGCAGCGAGGTGTGGTTCACTTCCCACCATTCAACAACAACGCGTTCTGTAACAGGAGGCAGCGGCTCATTGTTCCTGCACGAAGCAACAAAGTGTTAATTTAAGAAAGCAGCAGTCACACCGTCCAAATAAAACTCTTCAAAACACATGAAAACACGTCGTGGGTGAGTTTCTTTCACACACACTGACCCTGCTCGGCCCCGGCCTGAGAGAGGACTTACACAACAGTCTATGCATTGTGTATAGGATGACAAAGCGGGCTCACAGTTTGGCCTCAGTGGATGCACTCTGTTTTTGTGAGGCCACATCACAGCAAACAATGACGGTAAAATAATGAGTAAAGTCATTAAGAGGTAAAAAAACACTTCAAACAGCAAAGATTCTTCTCTCAGAAACAGCGAAAGAGATAAAAGTCTTTAAAATCAGCTCAGGTTTTTAGGGTTTACTAGAATCATATTCGGTAATGAATAATCTAAATCTTTTCCCGTGTTTTCATACTGATAACTTCATACCAGTCAATGGAAAAGAGAGGTTGAAGGCACTAAAGCACCCGTTTTGGCTCCCAAGAGGATACTTTATCATATTTTTTCCACCAAGATGGGTAATTCGAGGTGTTTTCCAACCATGGGAGTATTTGGTCGTGTGTTTTGACTCCCAAGAGAGAACTTCGCTGCATCTTTTAGCTTCTAGGAGTGCACTTAGGCATGTGTTTTGGCTCCCAAGAAGGCACTTGAACTCATCTCAGCTCCCAAAAAGAACATTCTGGGTCCTGAGAGGACAGGTGTGTGTTTTGGCTCCCAAGATGACACTTTGTTTTACGTCACATCTCCCACAAAAGCACTCTTGAGTGTGTTTTTTCTCCATAAGGTCCTGTAGAGTGTGTTTTGGCTCCCAAAAGAACACACCTGTGCAAGTTTAGCTCCTATAATGATGCTCTATTTAGTTACGGCTAAATACACATAAGTGTGTGTTTTGGCTCCTCAAGGTTCTGTAGAGGGGGTTCTGTCTGTTAGTCTTTCTTTTGTCCCTCTGGTGCCCCTGTAGTATTTTGAAAAGCAAGAGAGCACTTTAGAGTGAGTTTTTGCTCCCAAATGAACACACTCTTGCAGGTTAAGCTCCCAAGATGACCCTTTGTTGTATGTCATGGCTCCTATAAAAGCACTCTTGAGTGTGTTTTTTCTCCCAAGATGCCACTTTATTGTGTTTTGCCCCCCTAAGGAACACACTTTTGCAATTTTAGCACCTATAATGATGCTATATTGTGTTTTGGCTCCCCAGACGACCCTTTGCTGTGTGTTTTGGCTCCATAAGGTTTTGTAGACTGTGTTTTGGCTCCCAAATGAAAACACTCTTGCAGGTTTAGCTCCCAAGATGATGCCATATTGTGTTTTGGCTCCCAAGATGACCCTTTGTTGTATGTTATGGCTCCTATAAAAGCACTCTTGAGTGTGTTTTGGCTCTATAAGGTGCTGTGTTTGCTCCCAAAAGGGCACACTCGTGCAAGTTTAGCTCTGATAATGATGCTCTATTGTGTTTTGGCTCCCAAGAGGACACTTAAGTGTGTGTTTTGGCTCCATAAGGTTCTGTAGAAAGTGTTTTTTGCACCTTAAAGGGCACATTACGTGTTTTGCTTCTCAAAAAGGCACACTCTTGCAGGTTTAGCTCCCAAAAGGACACTGGATTATGTTTTAGCTTCCAAGATGACCCTTTGTTGCACGTTATGGCTCCTATGACACCACTCTTAAGTGTATTTTAGCTCCCAAGATGCCACTTTATAGTGTTTTGGCTACCAAAAAGAAGTCACTCGTGCAAGTTTAGCTCCTATCATGATGCTACATAGTGTTTTGGCTCCCCAGACGACCCTTTGCTGTATGTTTTTGCTCCATAAGGTTTTGTGGAGAGTGTTTTGGCTCCCAAATGAAAACACTCTTGCAGGTTAAGCTCCCAAGATGATGCCATATTGTGTTTTGGCTCCCAAGACGACCCTTTGATGTATATTATGGCTCCTATAAAAGCACTCTTGAGTGTGTTTTGGCTCCAAAAAGTGCACACTCATGCAGGTTTAGCTCCTATTATGATGCTCTATTGTGTTTTGGCTCCCAAGAGGACACTTAAGAGTGTATTTTGGCTCCATAAGGTTCTGTAGAAAGTGTTTTTTTTGCACCTTAGAGGGCACATTATGTGTTTTGGCTCCCAAAAGGACACTGGATTATGTTTTGGCTCCCAAGATGACCCTTTGTTGTATGTTATGGCTCCTATAAAAGCACTCTTGACTTTGTTTTGGCTCCATAAGGTGCTGTGTTTGCTCCAAAAGGGCACACTCATGCAGGTTTATCTCCTGAAATGATGCTCTATCATGTTTTGGCTCCCATAAAGAACTCACTCGTGCAATTTTAGCTCCAATAATGATGCTCTATTGTGTTTTGGCTCCCAAGAGGACACTTAAGTGTGCGTTTTGGCTCCAAAAGGTTCTGTAGAAAGTGTTTTTTGCACCTTAAAGGGCACATTATGTGTTTTGGCTCCCAAAAAGAACTAACTCGTGCAATTTTAGCTCCTATAATGATGCTCTATTTTGCTTCGGCTCCCAAGAGGACACTTAAGTGTGTGTTCTGGCTCCATAAGGCACTCCTTATGGAGGGTACTGCCTGTTAGTCTTTCTTTTGTCCCTCTTGTGCCCCTTTAGTATTGCTATATGATTTACAGCTTACAAAAATCCCTGTTTCCCTCACAGTAGTGTTTTGGACTTGAAGTCGGAGTCTTATTGAGGCTCCTTGGTGTTTGAGTTAGCAGAGTGTTGCATGTACGCAACACAATCCAGTCGCAGACACGTGCAGACAGAAACTAGAGTCACAGATGAACAGATGTGACTTGTTTTTGTACTTACTGAGTGTGAGTTTGAGGAATCCGATCAGACGTCACGAGCTGGACGATTCCACCAGTGGCATCCTGGATATTGAAAGACAAAATGAAAGAAGTAAATAAATAAAAATAACTGCTTGTCTCATCGTGTTTTCTGGAGGAAACTGGTCAATAAATCCCTGTCACCAAAACAGGACCTTGAGCAGAAGAGGAGGAGGAAACTTTTTGTACCAGACTTGCACGACATCCTGTACAGATACGAGTTAATCATCCTGCACATCCTCCCCCCTGGATTGTTTTCTGGTGTACCCCCCACATCCTAAAAGCTGCCTTAAAGTGTCCTTAAAGTCCTTTTCACTTAAAAGCCAGCGCGCTGCCAAACCCTCTGATTTTCACCATAAACAAAAACATTTCCTGTGTATCGCACCAGTTTCCCTCGATTGTGCTGAACGTCGCGATGAGATATAGAAAGTCTCTGGAGGAAAATTAATGTTGTACTGTTGCTTTGTTACCGCTTTCTGTTCTTGTGAATTCGATTGTGTATGTGTGGAATAAATAAATACGAGAACACACGTCACGAAGTAAATAATCAGACGGGAATTCGCTTTAAAACTTTCTGCAGGAGATTCATGCAAATGTACAAACTCATTTAAATATTTTCATTTTTAAGGGATTTGTTTTGTAAATTTCTTTCACGGCTTCTGCAATGATCATGTTAACCATCACTGCAAACACGCCGCCCTTTTGTTTGCAGGTGTTTAAACGCACCATGCATAATCCACGTCCTAATATTTGCTCGCTTTTTTTTTTTTTCCAAAGGGGCTGAGCTTTCCCGAGTCAGGCCACCTTAGGCGACCATTTAGAGCTCCGTTTGGAGACAATAACAAATCACCCTGGCGTCGTATTTCAATATTTATACATCAGGATGCATGAGAAGGAAATCCTTCTGCAGGGCAAGAAAAGTGCGGTATGTAAAGTTTGGAGTAAACACACTTTCAGGCGTTTCCTCGCAGCAATCAGGGACCCGGATAAGAAAATAAGAGAAGGGCCAAAAAACTCAACCGTGATAAGAGATCTCCTCGTGAGCTCTCTGTAAACGTAAACTTTAAAGGAGCAGGCGGACAGCTGTATTTATAACTTTCCCACCATCCATGTTTGAGTTCATCCAGGGAAAGATAAATCACTTTTATTAGAGGCAGGATGAAAACTTTTCTTATTTTATTCCACCTTTATTTAACCAGGTAAACGCTCATTGAGATTTAAAAACTTTTGAAGAAGCAGAATTTTTCATACTCAAACACATTCATACAGAAAATCAAGAAGATTAAACCATTTTTAGTCACTTTCTGACTATTTTCCAAGTTTACCCCCAACTTTCCACCATTTTCTCAATTTTTGCTGCTTTTTGACCATTATTACCCCATTAAACTTCCTTTTGTCACTACTTCTTGCAGTTTCTTCTATTTTCCACCACTTATATTGTTGCTCTTGCACAGGTAGCAACTTTGGTGTAGGGCAGTGATTCCCAACCTTTTCCACCTCAGGGCCCACTTTTAAGTCTCAAAAATGTTGGGGCCCACCTTTGACCCAATAAGTACGGAGGATATTTTTATTTTTTTATTGAACCTTTATTTTACCAGGAGTTTTCCCATTGAGATTAAAAAAAAAAAATCTTTTTCAAGGGAGTCCTGGCCAAGACAGCAGCGCATGTTTCATAGTCAGCCATACAGTCAATCACATAAAAACAATACCAAGAATTAAGTCAATAAAATGATAATAAAACAATTATTTTGTTTATATAAAATGCCTTGTTATTCGTAACAATGACGTGAAATGTAACAGCAACCCAAAATGTGATTTAAAAAAATGTAATAAACCTAAAATGTTATAACTTTTCAATAATATAACAGATGCTGAGCCCAAAACATCAAAACTTTTTCCCCAAAATGTAACAACTTGTTACAATTCATTGTTAAGTTTCAGGTCATGTTACCTATTTGGCTGTAACACACCTTCTTAAAGGACTATTTTTTTATATATATGAATATCTGAACATTGTTAATTTCCTTTAAACATGGCTGAATTTTAACATTCTTAACATTATTCTGTTTATTTGTATCTTGTAATTACACTTCACTTGGACCAGACTTTTTTGGGGGAATTTGGCGGCCCATTCACAATACTTTCACGGCCCTCCGGGGGGCCGCGGACCACAGGTTGGGAACGGCTGGTGTAGGGAATAAAACATCTACTACATAAAAACTGTATCTGATAATCTGATATTCTGACACATTTGAGGTTAATGAAATATTACAGCTCTCTATATTGCGATTAAATGTAATTTGTATGGTGGCCCTGTAGTGCAAATCACATTGGCAAATCAGAAAACACAACGGCAGATTTGCAGCATGCACGTTGCTGACGTTGTCACTGTCGGCACTCAATTTTTGGAAATGTGTAAACCATGTCTTTCTGGTTCAAAGGCCGAAACTTGACCAATCAGCCACATTTTATTTATTTTTATAACAACTTTTTCCGGTTTAGTTAATGTCATTGTGCTTTCTTATATTCCGTTGTGTTTTGTATTTGCTATTGTGTTTTTTTATATGCTGTTGTGTTTTCTGAATTGCGGTTGTGTTTGTTTAATAAATGGTCCTGTTTTCTTATTTGTCATTGTGTCGTTATGTTTGCCATTTTTGCTTTTTTTTGGGCCATTTGTTTTTCTTATCTGCTGATGTGTTTTCTTATTTTCCGTTGGGTTTTCTTTACCTTTGTTGTGTTTTCTGTTAGCCATTGCATTTTATTTGCCATTTTTTGCTTTTTTTGCCATGTGTTTTCTCATTTGTCATTGTGTCTTTTTATTTGTTGTTGTGTTTTCTATTTGCATTTGTGTTTAATTTGCAATTTTTGATTTTTTTTTTGCCATTTGTTTTTCTTATTTGCATTGCGTTTTCTTATTTTCCATAGTATTCTGCTTGCCAATATGTTTTCTGATTTGCCATTGTGTTTGTTTGATTAATGGTTGTGTTGTCTTATTTGTGATTGTGTCGTTTTAATTGCCATTTCTGCTTTTTTTTGGGCCATTTGTTTTCCTATTTTCTGTCGCTTTTTTTTCTCATCTCCATTGTGTTTTCTGTTTTCTTAATTGCCATTTTTGCTTTTTTTGGCCATTGTGTTTTCTTATTTGCTACGGTGTTTTCTGTTTTCTGTTGCGTTTTCTTATTTGCCATTTTTCCTTTTTTCGCCATGTGACTTTTTATTTGCCGTTACGTTCTTATATGTCATTGTGATTTCTAATTTCATTGTGTTTTCTGTTTGCCATAGTGTTTTTTGAATTTGCTGTCGTGTTTTCTTATTTTCATTTTCTTCTTTTCCGTGGTGTTTTCTTATTTGTTGTTGTGTTTTTTCTGATTTGCTGTTACATCTTTTTATTTCCTGTTGTGATTTGCACTTCAGGGCCATTACAAATTTGCGATTAATTGCTCAGCTTTTACTTGGAACCCCGTTTTTAAGAAAACTGAGATTTAACAGATCTGATTAAGCTTAATAATTCAAGAGGCCTGAGTTGACCTCGTCATGATGAGAAGAAATAAAAATCCACGCATGTTGGATTTAGTGCATGAAGCAGTTGTAAAAACAGGAACATCAGAACATCTCAGAGTAGAAAGGAGAAATAAAAAGGTTTCACTCTGACATTTGGCCCCAGCAGGTCACCGTACGTCTGACAGAGGTATGTGGGAGAAAGCTGCTAAAACACTTTGTTGGCAACCGTGGGGTCACGTGACTCGAGTCCCATCTTCAATCTGAAGCTGGAAATTCCTGGGAGAAGTGGTGCCACGGTGACGCGGCACGGCCAAGGCTGCGTCCTCCAGTCAGAGACGAGCTGCCGCGGCGTCGTGTCAGAGCGTCAGGTCCTGTGACACCACGAGGGAACTGCAGGCAAGAAAAGAGACAATATCATCCAACAGGAATCTGAAACATGATGCATAAATCTAAAGATCACTTCATTTTAAAACAGAAAACTGCTTCTCTTCAGGTTTCTTGTGACTTATTGAGCAAAAGTGACCCCACTCTTTTATGTGTGCATTAACTTCTTATACTCCACCTAATTCTATACTATATACCAGACTGTTTAAAGCTTATAACTGAAGAATCACAAAAATTCATCAGTGACACCTCATTTGAATGATTAAAATCTCTTAATTCAAAAAACGTCACATTTTTATATGTGGCTAAAGTCCACATCAGGATAAAAGCAGCTGAAACACTTTTTTTTTTTTCCTCTTTGTTTTTTATAACCAATTTTTGAACATCGTTAACTCCAAGATGCTTCATGTCAGACATTAAACATCCACCACGTCACTTCTACACCTTCTCATCTACATCTGGGTGAAATTTGAGCTTTCTAGGTAAAACTTTGTAGGAGTTGGAGAGTTTTTTAGTCCCAGACGACCAAACACCAGGCAGAGTTTGACAACTTTACGCAAACAAAACCAGCTTTAACAGTGCTCAGTGTTCTCTTTTTTAGTCAACTTTGCTCTCTTTATGAAAAGGTTTGCCAAAAAAATCATGAAATTGTAGTTCCCAGTGACAGATTATATCTTGTTTGTCGCACCATTGACTGTATATAGAATGGACAGCGTGCTTCCGCCTGTCACCGTTCTACGATTTTGAAGCCAAAAAAACCCGTTTCTCTAGCCGCCATTGTGCAGCCAGAGTCTGCGCAGGAGAGAATTTCTGGTGGAGCCAAGTAAAAAAGAGAAATAAAAATATTTATTTCTTCTTCTTCAGAAGGTTTAGTCTCCTTTTGGCTCTTTCCCGAAGTTTCTTATATCCCCGATAAAAACTACTCACAAACGGCAGCTGTCAACTATCGTAAAACGAAACTTATATCGCGGTTTTTAACGTCCAATAACTAATGAGAAACTAACTTCTCAGAAAAAAAACACCTGAACACCATGCAGCCAGATGACATCATCATACTACCTTAGNGGTGGAGCCAAGTAAAAAAGAGAAATAAAAATATTTATTTCTTCTTCTTCAGAAGGTTTAGTCTCCTTTTGGCTCTTTCCCGAAGTTTCTTATATCCCCGATAAAAACTACTCACAAACGGCAGCTGTCAACTATCGTAAAACGAAACTTATATCGCGGTTTTTAACGTCCAATAACTAATGAGAAACTAACTTCTCAGAAAAAAAACACCTGAACACCATGCAGCCAGATGACATCATCATACTACCTTAGAGTAAGGATGAGAGAAACGTTTCTACGAGGTATCGTAATTTTTTAAAGTTTTCCCGGCTCATATCTGGAATACATGGGGAGGCGGGGCTTATGACCTATACTGCAGCCAGACACCAGGGGGCGGGGCATCTGCTGGAGGCTTCAGTTTGAGCCGAACGTCGTTACGTCCACTCATTATACAGTCTATGAGTCGCACAGCTATAAATGGGTCTCGCCAATGATCTACATGGCTACTTCATCTGAAAGGTAAGGCTATTGGTTGCTGTACAAGTGAGTTATAAGAAAAAAAAAAAAAACCTCTAATAGAGCCAGTACACAAAACCACTGTGTGCTATTCGTCAGTGAAGCAGGAAGCGCTTGTTGGCTATCACAAGCTATCCTGGGATGAAAACTCAACAGAAAAAAATGGAGTCACATTTGTCTTGTAGCTAGAAGTCTGAGGAATAAAATACGCCAAGTTTTGTCAGATTCACATTGAGGAGGAAATGCTCTAAGACTGTGAAGCTGCTGTTATTGATGAGAACAAACAACGGACTTTACAGGAGAAATTTCACCTCTTGGAATAATTTGATGAAACAACACTTTTGATATGTTTGAACTCTGGATTCCTCTGGTGGAAAGGAGAGTGAATATTCAGGGTACGAGCGTCAGGATGTGACGTAATGACCCAAAAACAGGTTGTTGTGATCACTATCAGAGTGATTCTTGCACTGATTACGTTTTGTTGGAGGAGAAAACTGTAAAACATACTCAGCTTTCTAAGGCAGTACAGCATTCTGATGTTGGACTAAAGTGTTATTATTTATACTTTGACAGAGTTTCAGGAATGCGTCGCCAACAACCTGGTGGAGGATAAGAGCTTAAGTCCCGGCTGTGTCAGTGAAACGGCGCATTAGTCAGTTCACTGGCTGCATTCAAACTGTTCTCTAAGTTGGTTTGTTTCTATAAATAGGGCTCATCAGCGCTGAGAGGGGAAACAGAAGTCCCTCTGTCCCTGCAGTGGTTTCCCTGTTGTCTAAACAGCAGGAGAGTTTGGGGAGTTGAACTTCAGCTAATTAGTTAATTTATCAGCCCTGAAGGGAACGACATGTGACTCCATCCAGTCAACAACATCCACTTTTCTATACAACAGACTCTCACATGATAACAGGGCAGGGTCTAAAAACTTATATTTAAAAAGTTCTTTGAAAATGGATAAAAACATATTTCTGAGTGAAGAATTAAGTTTTCTAACAGATTTCAGTAGTTGACCAACATTTCAAAGATTTTAGGTTCATTATTTTTGAGTATTTTTAATTTGAGCACCCAAAAATGTCAGGTGGAGCAACCAAATATATGAAAATATATTTATATGTTCCTGTTATTTTTTCTGTGTGAAATTATTGGCAAGTATCTCTCAAGTGTCTGTAGTGACTCATACATTTTCATTTTGTGTGTTTCATTTCTTTTATTTGTGAATAAGATAAATAATTTGATGTTAAAATAACATTTCACATTATTACATTGGTTGTNGTCACCAATGAAGTGAAAAAACCTTTTTTATCAGTATTTCAGAGAAATCTACAAACTTTTCCACTTGGTCACAAATGTCATTTGGGCTCCTCTGGCTGATGCAGTTTCCTGTTTCCTGTTTTATTCTCTTCACTTTAAAATAAAAGTCTAATGTTACGGTTGCACCACCCTGACATTTGACAAGGTGAAAATTACGGGACAAAAGTTTTTTAAATTTCTCAACAGCTTTAAAATTCTTTTTATTTGTAAAGAATGTTTTATTTAAAAAGGTTCAAGCATAAAATAATGCCACTGTATTTTTAATTTCCATTTACAATAACTGACATTCAATTTTTAGAGCTTAATTACTGTGGATACTTGTCAGGACGGTTGCACCACCTGACATTTTGGGGGTTTGAGGAACCAAAACACAAAAAAACATGTTATATTTTAATAGTTTAAAGATGTGTTCAAATAACACAGGTTTCATAGAATAAAGAAATACATGTGATGAAATACTCAATTCATGATGGAAGGAAATATTGCACTAGGATACAAAAAAAAAATAAAGATGCAAGAACAAAAAGTAAAATGCCAACTAAAAAGGCAAAAAAAACATGCAAAAACCACAGAGGAGTAATTAAAAAAGAAACAGAAAATGCAAAATTTAAAAAGAAATTGTAAATAAAAAGAAAATTCATACAAAAAATGGAAAAAAGAAACACAATTAATCCAAAATGCACAAAATAACTTAATAAAAAAACAAAAGACAGGAAGAAATGAGAAAGCAAACAAGACAATCACACAAAAAAAGAATCAAAAGAAATGCAAACTCAAAAAACTCTTCACTAGCAATTAAAGCCTCATAAGACATTTATTAGATCAGGAGGTGAATTTGGTTTGTAATAAGTCTAATGAAACTAAAAATAAATCATAAAGCTTCTTTGGTTTCAGCTTTTTTGCAGAGTTGAGTTAAATGTGAAGAAAAATATGATAACTCACAGAAAATAGAGACATTATAAATCATATAAAAGAAAAGTTATATCAAAATAAGGTAATAAAACCTTAAGATGAGGCCCCCATGAATCTATTCCCCACATTATCTAACGAGGAGAGCCCCCTAGTGTTCAGACATGGGAACTGTAAGGGATACAGATGGGATTTCAACTCACTTTTTATTTAATAAAGTTGATAAATGAACAAATAATGAATAAAAACTCTTAAAGCTTGAAGATTAGAGACACAGCTGGTGAAACTAAACGCTAAAATATGTAGAAAATAATAAAAACAACACGTGACTGAACAGCTGTAACTACACAGTTCAACTTTCTATAAAAGCTCTTAGAGGAAACTGAATATCTACACTCACACTTTATCTATAGACGCTCTGCAGTCCACACATATACAACATAACAGCCCCCACCAGGATAGATTTCTAAATCCAGGCCCCTCCTGTTGTCATGGTTACCAGCTCACTGTTATAAAGACGTCACGAGCATTTCCCGCCTTTTTCTTTGTACTCTTTTGATTAAAATTGATAGACTGATCATAATTTGTCAGAAAAAATGATTATATATATAACCAAGCCCCGTTTTTCTATCTGTTATTGGCATTTAACGTTGTGCTTTAACGTTTTCAGTAGGTACGGTGGCCTTGAAGTGCAAAACACATCACCAACAACAAAAACAAACGAGTATAATTGAATAAATAAACATGTTTTTAAAGAATTGAACAAGAGAAATGTAACGCAAAAAAGATAATGCAAACACAAAAAAACGAAACTAAAGGAAAATAAGAAGGAAAAAAAAAAAAAAAAAAAAAAAAAAAAAAAAAAAAAAAAAAAAAAAAAAAAAAAAAAAAAAAAAAAAAAAAAAAAAAAAAAAAAAAAAAAAAAAAAAAAAAAAAAAAAAAAAAAAAAAAAAAAAAAAAAAAAAAAAAAAAAAAAAAAAAAAAAAAAAAAAAGACCACTCAAAAAAGGAGTAATTCAAACAAAATAGAAGAGACAAAAAAATGCAAATATAAAGATTCACCAAAAAAGAGGAAAAAGAAACGTACTTTAATTGAAGAAAAGAAAATAGAAAATTCACCCAAAAAGGAAAATGCACAAAATAACTTAATAAAAAAGAAAAATAAAACAGGAAAAGATGCAAATACAGAAAAAAAAGTGAAAACAAAAAGTGAAATTCAAACTAAAAAGGCAAAAAAAAGACCATGCAAAAACAAAAAGGAGTGATTAAAAAATAAAAAAATGAAAATTCTGAAAAAAATACAAAAAATGTGAAGAAAAAAAAGAAAACAGAAAATGCATCCAAAAAGGAAAAGGCAGAAAATCACTTTATAAAAAAGAGAAAATACAGGGGAAAAAAAGTGAAAATGCAAAACAAATAAACAACAAAAAGGATTAAATGAAATGGGAACTAAAAAGAGAATGCAAAGAAAAAAAAGGAAAAACAAACAAAGAAAATGCACAAACAAACAAATGCACAATACAAAACACAACAATGATATATTTAAAGAAAAGAAACGGAAAGATTCATGTAAGACAGAAAAAGAAAACACTTAATTGCAAACAAAAAGTTTTCATATTTTGTATCAAACTCTGACTGTGCTGCTGTTTAAGTATAAAATATCAGAAAACACTCCATGGAAGTTTACCAGGACTGATTTGATTATATCCATGTTTAATAAATCTCATGTTATTCCTGTTAATCTGTAACTAAAGTTGTATTTGTTCACCTTAAATGAACGAGTGAACGTGTGTGAAGAAAGGGCAGATCAGGTGTTTGAGGGAGGAGAGAGAAGATAAAACACGTTGGTATTTGATGTTGTTGTCTTTGGAAAATGATCCCATATGGGAAAAATATCTTCGCTCTGGGAAACAATAACTGTTTCCAGACGCTTCTTTTTTTTTCTGAGCTTGTTCCTGCAGATTTTTTTTTAAAGATGAAAGAACTAAAAGTATCGAACAGTATCATAAGATTTTGATTCTAAAAGAGAAAGAATTCACAGTTTATCCAGGAAAACTGAGACAGAAGAAGCTTCGTCATATATCAAAACGAACCTCCAGACAATTCCTGTCGTCTCCCCCTCTAATCTACACGCCGTCCCGCTGACAGAATGAGGACTCGCAGCAGCTGTTTGTAACTGCAGCGGTCAAGAGTTATGAAATCCTCCATGGACCGAAGGCGTGGAGAGAATACATCTAAAGGAGAAGAACCAGGATTGTTTGTAACAGAAGGAGAAGTGTAACAGCAAAACAGCAAAAAAAAAGCTCATTGATGATTCTTTGTTTTCAATTTTTATTCAAATAAGTTACAGAAATACACCTGATTGTTGTGTTTTATGACATTATTGCTTCAAACTTCATCTGAGGAGCCTTTAAAATTAACTTTAAATTCCTGGAAGACAAAAAGTGAAGAGATCAGTCGATATAAAACACAAAACTTTATGGAAACAAGCACAAAAATGCAGTAAAGATTCTGAGTGAACTCACTGATCAGAGGAGGCCTCGGGTCTGTTGTGTCTTCTGGTCTCGGTCACTGGTGGCTGTTGGGGTCAGAGGTCAGGAGAGAGTGGACGGGTGACCTCCGGCCCGGCGCGAGGAGCTGTGAGGAGGAGCTGTACTTCCCCGCAGCCGGACTCCAAATAGCACGGCCTGGAGTCAGGATGTAAATGTCAGAGGAGTAAAAGTAGCCGTGAGTGGAGGTTTCACAATCTGATGTGAGTGAAAGTCAAGATTCCTTCAGGGGTTTGGTTTGGTAACACACATACTCGCACAATTTCTCCGAATTTTTCAATGATTTGGTCCGTGAGAATTTTTTTTTCATTGCAAATATTCACACATTTTGAATTTAATGCCTGCAACATGTTCATACAAAGCTGGGACAGGTTCATGTTTCCCACTGTTACATCACCTTTCCTGTAACAACACTGGTTCAGTGTTTGTGAACTGAGGAAACTAATTGTTGAAGCTTTGGAGCTGAAATTCTTTCATATTCTTGTTGATGAACAACTTCAGTTGATCAACAGTCCTGAGTCTTTGTTGTTGTATTTTGTTTTTCATAATGTTTCACACATTTTCAACAGCGACAGGTCTGGACTGCAGGCAGGTCAGTCTAGTAGCTGCACTCTTCTACTACAGAGCCACGCTGTTGTAACAGGAGCAGAATGTGTCTTGGTTTCATCGTCTTGCTGAAATAATCAGTTTTGTCCCTGAAAAAGACAAAGTGTCTTGGATGGCAGCAGATGTTGCTCCAAAACCTGTTTGTACCTTTCAGTATTAATGCTGCCTTCACAGATACTGGGACAGTTACCCATGATGCCATGGGGCACTAACACACCCCCATACCATCACAGATGCTGCTTTTCAACTTTGCGCTGAGAACAATCCTGATTGTCCTTTTCCTCTTTGGTCACCACGTCCATGATTTCCAAAAAGAGATAGGGTTAGTGTCTGTTGTTGTGTGTGTTGTTGATGTCTGACTTTGTCTTTGCATGGTAGAGTTTGAACTGTTACTTGTAGATGTAGTGATGAACTGTGTTAACTGACAATGGTTTTCTGAAGTGTTCCTGAGCCCACGTGCTAATATCCTTTACACAATGATGTGGGTTTTTAATGCAGCGCTGCCTAAGGGGTCAAAGGTCACGGCCATTCAATGTTGGTTTTGGGCCTTGCTGCTTACGTGCAGAGATTTCTCCAGATTCTCTGAATGTTTTGATGATATTATGGACTGTAGAAGATGAAATCCATCAATTCCTGCAGTTGGACAAAGTTGAGAAACATTGTTCTTAAACTGTTGGACTATTTGCTCATGCAGTTGTTGACAAAGTGGTGAACCTGGCTCCATCTTTGCTTGTGAAGGACTGAGCCTTTTGAGGATGCTTCATTTATACACAATCATGACACTCACCTGTTTAAATCAACCTGTTCACCTGTGGAATGATCCAAACAGCTGTTTTTTCAACATTTATCAGTCTTTTGTTTCCCCTGTCCCAGTTTTTAGGAGCGTGTTGCAGGCATCAAATTCAAAATGAGTGAATATTTGCAAAAAATCAATAAAGTTTATAAGTGAGAACATAAATATTTGTCTTTGAAGTGTATTCAACTGAATGTAGGTTAAACAGGATTTGCAAATCATTGTATTCTATTCTATTTGCATTTTACACAACGTCTCAACTTAATTGGAATAGGGGTTGTAAATATCTTTTTCTTTAAAAAAACAAGCATTGAAGCTCTGGTGATTTACTTTATAAAACAGGAAACTTCCATCTGTTCACTCTTTGTTTTCAAAAACTCACTTTCAGCGGAGAATTTGCCGTTGACTGTTTTTCCATTCGGCTCCGGCGTCTTCAGAACATGTGGCTCGCTGAAAGTGTCGACACAAGCACAAGAGACGCATGACACAGCACTTAGTCTGCGGCGCTTTGCATGTTGCATGAGGGGTAAAAGGGTCATGTGGGACGACGGTGTGATTATCTCACAGCCTCACAAAATACAGGTCATTTCCAAAGCACGCAAATAAAAAACAAACAGCCGGGAGAGTTTCTGGGTTCACGTCCTACCTGCCGCAGGTTTTTCTTCTTAATCTTGAAGCCGCTTTGTCCTTTTCACTGCAGAAAAACAGGTAAATATTATTCAGCATCATATTATTTAATCTGTAATGTCTGTGCTGACTATTTATAAACCACAATACACTCTAACAAACTGTACAATTTTCCCCAATTTTCTCCTTTTTAGTGCTTGCATCTTTCATCCAGTGCTGCACTTACATTTCTGGATTCTGAGTGATGGAGAAAGCAAAAAAATTGTCAAAGGATCTGCAGAAAAACTCAATCCAATTGTTTAAATCGGGGAAAGGATATAAAAAAATATACAAGGAATTGAGGATGCCAATAAGCAGAGTTCAGACTCTAATTAAGAAGTGGAAAATGAGGTAGACCGACAAACATTTCAGCTACAACTGCCATGAAAATTGTTTGGGATGCAAAGAAAAACGGACGGAAATACAGGACTCTCTGAGAAAAAATGTCAAGCTTTCAATGACACTAAAGGGGGAAATCAAAGGTATTAGAAACTGGCGTATGTAAACTTTTGATTAGGGTCATTTTTGAAGTTTCTGTTGTCATTATGATTCAAAAAGAGTAAACAATTTTTTTTTCCAATAAATGTCTTCACCCAACCTATAACCATAAGTGTGTTATCATTCATATTTTCTGAGAAAATACCAAAAAAATCAGAAACTTCTGCTGGAGGGTGTAAACTTTTGGGCACAACTGTATTTGGGTCAATGACAAAAAGAGGGTCTAAAAACTTATTTTTAAAAGTTCTTTGAAAATGGATAAAAACATATTTCTAAGAGAAGAATTATGTTTTCTAACAGATTTCAGTGGTTGACCAACATTTCAAAGTTTTTAGGTTCATTATTTTTTAGTATTTTTAATTTGAGCACCCAAAAATGTCAGGTGGCGCAACCAAATATATGAAAATATATTTATATGTTCCTGTTATTTTTTCTATGTGAAATTATTGGCAAGTATCTCTCAAGTGTCTGTAGTGACTCATACATTTTCATTTTGTGTGTTTCATTTGTTTTATTTGTGAATAAGATAAATAATTTGATGTTAAAATAACATTTCACATTATTACATTGGTTGTACCACCTGACATGGAAATTGTTCCAGTCACCAATGAAGTGAAAAAACCTTTTTTATCAATATTTCAGAGAAATCTACAAACTTTTCCACTTGGTCACAAATGTCATTTGGGGTCCTCTGGCTGATGCAGTTTCCTGTTTCCTGTTTTATTCTCTTCACTTTAAAATAAAAGTCTAATGTTACGGTTGCACCACCCTGACATTTGACAAGGTGAAAATTACGGGACAAAAGTTTTTTACATTTCTCAACAGCTTTAAAATTCTTTTTATTTGCAAAGAATGTTTAATTCAAAAAGGTTCAAGCATAAAATAATGCCACTGTATTTTTAATTTCCATTTACAATAACTGACATTCAATTTTTAGAGTTTAATTACTGTGGATACTTGTCAGGACGGTTGCACCACCTGACATTTTGGGGGTTTGAGGAACCAAAACACAAAAAAACATGTTATATTTTAATAGTTTAAAGATGTTTTCAAATAACACAGGTTTCATAGAATAAAGAAATACATGTGATGAAATACTCAATTCATGATGGAAGGAAATATTGCACTCGGACACAAAAAAGGGACGTCACCTCATTGACCCTATTTATGGTATAATTCACCTTATTCACATAAAAGTAGACCTCGTCTTTGAGTAAAAGAATGCAGAAGTTTTGATTTTTTTCCCACTAAGGTTATTACCAGAGGCACATATGTTGGTGTATTATCACAGGTAAATGCTAAAGCTAAAGCAAGATGGTATAAATTTTTATAAAGCAAACATAGCTTAACTGGGTCAGATTGACCTGAAGATAACAGGAGGGTTTTAAAGAGCTGCAGTTAAAGGGACTTCCTGCTCTTTCAGCAGCATCACATGATTCTCAGATGTGACCTCAGTTTGCCTGAGGTGCGAGTTAATCCCTGCGGTGTGTGTGGGAACGTACGATGTGGTTTTGTGCTCTCTCTCCGGTGCCGACCTCCTCCTGAAGAAGCTGCTGCGGGCGGCGGTGTTTCCTGTGTGTGGTCTGAGCTTCTCTGAAATCACTTCTTTCTGCTGCACAGAGACGGGGGAGACACACAGTTAATGCACTTAAAGCAGAGAAAACACAAACCAACCTGTGACACTGAGTAAACCAAACAGCTTGTTGCTACTGTCCTGAAATGATTAACACCCAGGTTAAACCCCGTCTTACCGCAGGAATGTAACGACGAGAGTGTTTTTTGATTCGAAGGTGCAGCAGATGTGCTGAGCTCAGCCAAACAAACAACGGTTCACACATGTGGTTTATTGGCTGCAGGAGATGTACAGGAGTTACAGAGAAACGCTGACTTTACCGTTACATGAGCGTTGGAGACTTGCTGCGAGGAGGGTGGAGCAGGGAGGGCAGATGAGGACGGGGAGTCCCGGTCGGGTGGAGGGACTTTTGAAGCGGGCAGATTCTGACCTTGGAGCTCCTGAGGGTGAGATAAAAACGATCACAGCTCAACACTTGAACTCAGTTCTCTTTAAAGAGAAACAAAGAAAAATTCCTGAAGAACTGAACAGCCTCTGAGTTTAGGTGATAAACCCACTGTCTCACTGAATTTTTCCCTTTAAAAAAAACACTCAACCTACATAAAAAGACAATATGTTTGTCTTAAACCTTCCTCATATTGAAAACCACTCTTACTTCTCAGAGCGTTTGTTATTAATCATTTTTCTCCGTTTTGAAGTGTCAAAACTTCATGTGGGGCGACCGACCAGCCTCAACCTGTATTAGAACAAACCATTTAAAATCCCTTTAAATCAATTTAACCCTCCTCCTGTGTTAGCTTTCTGTTACCTTCCCCAGCTTTAAAATACACTAAAAACAAAACATATGATCGAGTTTTTTTGTTATCTCTTGGTTTCCTTGTAAGGCTTCCTTATCCATGAAAATATTGGGTTTCATATTTTTGGTGTGGGTCTCAGGGCCCAATGTTTAGCAGTTTACCCCTTGAGTTCGATAAAAAGCAGAAAAAATAACCTAAAGAGAATCCTATAAATAAACCAAAGGTTTTTGTGTTACCTGCCTATTATTGAGGGGTATAGAACACATCTCTGAAATAAATTTGCTCTATTTATTTTTTCATTTTAAAATTAGCAACTATAGTAACATCTATGGTGTTGGGGTCAGTTTTGACCCATACATATGTTTTCAAAAAAATGCAAAAATATATATTTTGCCAGCAATAGAACTTTAATAGAAACACATAGAAACACAGAACAGGTCATAAAACAAAATATTGATTTGTGAGCGTGCATGTTTTCAGATGCATGTGTGGCAAAAAGTTACACTTTTTGTGTATTCTTTGCAGAGATACTTTTTGCATTGGAAACACAAATGAGTGAAGCTCACATGATTGGGAGAGGAGGTGTCTGTCATTGTGTTGGCTGACAGTGCACTTATGATTTCAATTTTGGCTCTAAATATTGGTTTATAATCTTATTTTTTATAACCGGGTCAAAACCGACCCTAACACAACAAGCGACACAATCTCAACCAGGGCATTTTATCATGTTGAGATTTTTTTTTTTTTTTTAATAATTTTGTTGGAATCAACGTTCCTGACAAAGTCAAGAAGCCTTGATGCAGTAAACAAATTTTAAGTGATTCTTTTATGCATTTAAAAACTAAAACGGGTCGGTGGCGACCCTAACACAAGAGGAAGGTTAAATACCTATATTGCACTATTTAGCGTAATTTCTAACATGTTTTGCATTTACTGACAAAATTATGCAGCATTTGCACTTATATTTCTATCATAGTATACAAATGAATCTTGTCGGAATATGTTCATTATGTGAAATATCATTTTGGGCGACCATCAAGAAAACACAATTTTGGGACTTTTATTTTGAAAGGACTCAGAGTATTTCATCAACCACACACATTTGAGGAACCTAAAAACACCTGAAAGGTTGTTAAGTCTTTCTCATATTCGTAAATAAACCTGTTTTTTAACTACTGTCATGAACTCGTCACTTTTTGATATTGAAACTGTGAAAAATAAGTTTTATTTGCAAATCTATAAGCCTTTCCTTCTTAAACGCTTTATTTAATTACTCATACTTGTTGAACTATTAGATATGTATATTTTGGGGTTTTTAAAAAGCCTCTCCCTTCTACCTTCAGGTCCAGGGCGTGTTGGAGCTTCAGCCTGAAGAAATCCTGCTCCTGCAGCTGAATAAAGTCCTGACAGTCTGCAAAGCTCTCTGACATCTTTCAGAAAACACAAAACAAAAGTACAGACAAACACAAACAGAGAACACTCATGTAAGTTCCTGTTTTAGTCTTTTGATGAGTGGAATAAGGTGTAAACGGGGCCTCACCTTGTGAAGAATGGCCTCCAGCTGCCCGATCCGTTCCCTCAGCTCTTTGTCTTTGGAGCGAAGAACCTCCAGTTCACAGCGCAGTTGTCTCTTCTCTTCTCTGATGAACGTCAGCTCCTGGAGATGCTGCTGCTGCTGGAGGCTCTGCTGGCGTTTCTCCTGGACGCAGAGAAGGTGGTGTTGATGAGTGGAGATGCACAAGTTCATATTATATAGACTGTTTGTTTACCACATTAAATCTTTAACAACGGCTGTTTCTGTGCCAATACATTTGCATTTGAATGGCTTTTATTCCCAATTAGTTCGCACAATCGGATAAATTCCAACTGTTTATGAAAGCCATAGACTGTATAATGAGTGGACGTAACGACGTTCGGCTCAAACTGAAGCCTCCAGCAGATGCCCCGCCCCCTGGTGTCTGGCTGCAGTATAGGTCATAAGCCCCGCCTCCCCATGTATTCCAGATATGAGCCGGGAAAACTTAAAAAAATTATGATACCTCGTAGAAACGTTTCTCTCATCTTTACGCTAAGGTGGTATGATGATGTCATTTGGTTGCATGGTGTTCAGGTGTTTTTTTTTCTGAGAAGTTAGTTTCTCATTAGTTATTGGACGTTGAAAACTGCGATATAAGTTTCATTTTATGATAGTTGACAGCTGCTGTTCATGAGTAGTTTTTATCTGGGATATAAGAAACTTCAGGAAAGAGCCAAAAGGAGACTAAACCTTCTGAAGAAGGAGAAATAAATATTTTTATTTCTCTTTTTTACTTGGCTCCACCAGAAATTCTCTACTGCGCAGACTCTGGCTGCACAATGGCGGCTAGAGAAACGGGGTTTTTTGGCTTCAAAAACGTAGAACGGTGACAGGCGGAAGCACGCTGTCCATTCTATATACAGTCATTGGTGACAACAAACACACATTAAACCAAAACAGCTTTTTTTCACCTGCTGCTGCTTCTCAATCGTCTCCTTTAAGTGCTGTACTTTGCTCTGCAGAGCGTCGATTTGCTCTCTCCCAGCTGTGATCTTCCTCTGCATCTCCATGGCTACTTTGAGGCCTGCAGCAGAAACAGAACAAAGAGAGAGAGAAGAAGAAGGAGGGCAGGGAGGTGATCAGGTGTAAGGGAACTTCATGTTCAGCATAAATCAAACTACAGAGCTTTAATTTGGAGAACCGTGCTCATATCAGTGACGAATAGTTGCACAGATTACATCTCAAAGACAGGAATGTAGTGGAGGAGGATTATTGTTATTCTCAGGGCTGTTATCTCTTCCCTCTTTGGGTGTAAATCTGAATATTTCTTTGTAGTTGAGCTCTTTTAATTGAAGCCTGCGGTGGATCTAACCGTGTCCGTCGGCTCCTTCCAGCGTTCTCAGGGTGCTCCTGACCCGCTGCAGCTCCTCGTGGGTGTCCCTGAGCTGACCCTGAAGCTTCAGCGCCGCGCCCTCCTGCTCCTCGCTCCTACGGATGTAGAGCTGTTGCAGCTGCCGGTGCTCCTCTGAAACGGCGCCCGAACAAACACATATATTACAACCTGCGGCAGGAAACGCACTCAGAAACACACACACACGTTTGACAATAGAAGGGCTTGGTGGGCTGTGAAAACACACTGAACACGGTTCTTTGTTTTCTCAGCTCAGCGGGACAAAAAGATCATTTGGTTTGGCTGAAAACCGTGAGAGCTGAACTCTTTCTAGAAACATCCCTGAGTCACCCCTGAGAGTCTTTGAGTTCGTGGAGGAGGAAGATTTCATGTGGGATGTTCACACTTTAACCAACACATTTGCACTTGAATGTCCATGTAAAATTAGTTACGACTATAATGGTCAAATAATGTATGTTTTAAAAAAAAATAAAGCAACCTTTGAACTGAATATGTATTGTTGTAATTGGGCCTATGCACGGACTCTCAGGACATTTTTTGACCGTTTTTTTATTTTTTAACACTTAAAGTTTATTTCAATTTTTTCATTTATGAACAGCAAAGACAGAAAGGAAAAGTAACATGAAAAAGAAAAAAACAGATACAAGACAAAAAACATCGAAAGCGTTGCCAGGTCTGAAATGTTCACAGTTGCCGAGGAGTTTAACAGTCATAGGTTTTGTTCTGCATTTTCATAAATTAATGTTCTGATGAAATGTTAAATGTTTTCGCAAGTTGGAATGAGAAGCAGACACCCTCCACCTCAACTATTCCAAAATAAAGTGTCAATTTTTCCCATCTTCTTTATATGTTTAGAGAAGAATTAGAATTATTTTTTCAGTAAAAAAGGTAAAGTACTTAAAGAAAATATTAAAGATAGGTTAAAACATAACACCCACGAAGGCGGACATCGGTAAATGCCCACTATCGAAAGAATCGTCGTTACTATTTATAAAAATTTTGATATTTAGTGTCTTTGCTTATATCATGTGGCAGGTCACACAAATAAAGAAAAGTGAAATTTAACGGAACTGATATTCCCAGAATACGTTCCATAATTTTTAATATTTCTAGCCTAAACGGATGTAGAGTTGGACAACTTCAAAAAACATGTTGGTGGTTTTTGACCAAGCAAAATAATCCAGGTAGGCGTTTCGGGGCTCAGGTGTTAAAGGGTTAAAGATGGTTAAGGTTTATTTTTCTGGACTCACCTGTGAGGGTGAGGACCTGCCGTGTGAGCTGCTGCTTTTTCAGAGTTTCCTCCTGAACTCGCTGACTTTGTTCTTCCGCCGCCACCTTTAAACGTCGCCTCTCCTGATCCGCAGCAGCGAGCTCTGACTTCTTCTGCTCTAACTCAGCCTGAGCAGGAGTAAAGTGAGAGTTAGTGACGGTGTAAACCCGTAAGGTGTGATGGTGCAGTAACTTCCTCCTGACCTTGAGCTGCTCCATGTCCTGCTTGTGCTGGTTCAGCCGGTTGCTGAGGAGACTGTTCTCCTGCTGCAGGTTGTTGATGGCACAGCTGTGCTGCACTGACATCTGGATGCTACTTTCCATCTCTAACCTCAGATCTTCCAGCATCCTGTCTCGGTCGTCCAGCTGCAGCCTCAGGGTTTCTTCCTCCGTCTGCAGGATCTGGCACTGTCTCTGAGCCACTTCCAGCCTGACCAGATACTTCAGAGATTTGTG